>JAVXUL010144824.1:0-14572 GCA_035590515.1 Trichilia minutiflora
CGTTAGGTCGAGTTGGTGGTGGTGATCGCTCCAGGATTTAAAGGCTCAGGTATAGCCGCATCGACTCACTCTATAGTCCTTAGTCCACTGGTAGTTGTCATTGTTTCTTTTGCATTTATGAAATATTATGAACGGCAAACAGATTTGTGATATTATTTGAAAGTTCATTTTTGGGATAGATTGATCCCTGTAGATATTTATTTGGTTAAATGTTTTATTGCTCTATATATACATCCAAATATTTGAAGTGCTTGTGGCCTTGTTTTTATTCTTTGGAGTTTGCGTGTCAGCCTGGATTGATTTGAAAGTGTTTGTAAAATGTTTGAGAAAACAGATTTTTTTGTGAAAGCCTTACAGGCCTACAGGTTGTATCCTGTGTGATTGGGTGCACCCTGGAGGTCTGTGGCGGTTGTCACGTGTGAGACCGTGGGTCGGGATGTGACAGCTAAATTGGTATCAGAGCTTTTGGTTTAAAAATGATTTTGAAAACACCTAAACTTGATTTTGAACTATGATTTGAAAACTCTATACTTGATTTTATTTTTTTTGAAATTCCAGTGGACTAGGTGAGTCGAGTCATAGGCAGCATCACCACTATGTTAAATGTGTATTGTTAAACTCCTGCGTTCTTTTGTAGTAATCATGTCATTGATACCTAGACGAGGTCGTGATAGACCGCGAAGGGAGGTAGTGCCTGATGTTGAAGAAGAGGCTATGTCATATGTGCCTCAACCAGAACCAGAAGAGTAGCGTAAACCTCCTCCGCCTTATTACCAACAATCAGGTGTGGGAATGCCATCGAATATGACTCCTGAGCAATGAGCTGCTTTATGGCATACTGGAATACCCAAGTTGCTGAACCATCCGGATCAGCTCCGAAGTTGTCTAAGTTGATTAGGGAGGTAAGACAGTTAGGAAGTGTACCATTTGAGGGTACTACAGATGCAGCAGAAGCCAACTGATGATTTAGAAAAGTGGAAAGAGAATGATATGGAGTTAGAAGACAGGCATAAATTAAGTGGTTGTCCGATTATTGATGGGTAACGCAGCCACATGGTGGGCTAATGTGCAAGCCAAATCTTCTGCTCAGTTGACTTGGAACGATTTTGTACAAGAATTTAGGGATCAGTACTATAATCCCTTTCACTGCAATCAAAAAAAGCAGGAATTTCTTACCCTGAAGCAGATGGATAAGACAGTGATAGAGTACAAAACCCAGTTGAGGGAAATTGTAGAGTTTGTGCCCGAGTTTGCTAATGAAGAGAGTCTGTGCGCTAAATTTTAAGAGAGTTTGAACTTTGACATCCGTGAGAAAATGTCACTGTCTGGGAATCAGGGTTACAAGAAAATGATTCAGATGGCCCTTCAAGCTGAGAACTTGACAAGAGATAGAAGGTCGAGGAGCCAGTTCCAAAAGAGAAAGGATCTGAGTATTCAGGTGGGTTCACCGTCTAAGACAAGCCGTAGCAGTTATTCATCCATCGGTACCCCTGCTACAAGTCCAGCAAGTATATCTTTGCATTCTCCACAAGGCTAGGGACCTTCGAGATTTTGATCATTTACTCAAGGACAGACTCAAGGATCGAGACAACATCAGAGGGTAGACAGGTGTATTCATAGCAGACGATATCACATAGGAACGTGCCCTCTGTTGTCAGTATGTTATCACTGTAGGAAGACAGGAAATATAAGAAGGTTTTGTCCCAAGTTAGCTGAAATGGGGACAGGTGGTCAGACCAGCCAACATTACTCACATCATCAGTAGTCACCAGCTGATCAGACGGCACCTACTGCTGGCTCAAGGACAGGAGTGGGTAGTTCGTCCACAGCATCCCGTAGTGCTCAGACACCCTGAGATAGAGTTCAGACCAGAGTATTTACTTTGAACTAGGAGCAGGCGCAGGCTAACGCAGCTGAAATGACTTGTATGAATCCTATTCTTTTAAACCATATTGTATATGTATTAATAGATAAGGTGATCGAATGTGCATGCCTTACTAAATTAGGAGTTGGTGCGAAGAATTGTGTTCAGAATTGTGCAGTAAGGTTGAATGAAGTTGAGCTGATGGTAAATTTTATTTCCTTTGAGGATGGAGGACGTTGACACGATTTTGGGATGGACTGGTTGTCCAGATATTGAGCATAGTGGACTGCTCTTTTGAGCGGATTGTTTTCAAAGAACCTAGAGGATCAGCTTTAGTTTTGATGGTGAAAGGAATATTTTAGTCAGTAGTGTGATTTTTTATTTTAAAAACTCAGTGGTTCTTGAGGAAAAGACGCCAAGTGTGTTTGGGGCGAGTTGCTGAAACTACTGACCCAGGATATTCCGTTGAACCAGATCGCATAATAAGGGAATTTCTAGATGCATTCTCTAACGAATTATCCGAAATATCATTAATTAGGGGAATTTAACTTCAGTATTGACTTGATCCCTGTTATTACGCTGAATTTAATGTCTCCTTACCATATGGCACCAGCTGAGCTTCAAGAATTGCAGATATAGCTTGAGAACTTGGTAAACAAAGATTTTGTCAGACCGAGTATATCACCAGGTGTATGATTTGTCAGCAAGTTAAAGATGAACATCAAAAGTTATATTCAGATAATAGGAGAAGGGACTTAGAACTTGATGTGGGAGAGTGGGTGTTTTGAAAGTATCACCATGAAAAAGAGTGATATGATTCCGAAATCGAGGGAAGCTTCATCCGAGATTTATTAGACCTTACAGAATCATTGAGCGGATTGGTCCTATAGTTTGCAGGTTGAAGTTACCGTCAGAGATGCAGAGGATACACGATGTTTTTCATGTATCTATGTTGAAGAAATATGTGCCCGATTCTTCTCATGTTATTGGTGTACCTCCTATCAATTTGAGAGAGGATTTGAAATGTGAAGTTCAACCAGTTGCTATTCTTGATCGACAAGAGTGTGCTTTGAGAAGCAAGGTTATCCCGATGGTAAAGGTTTTGTGGAAGAGTGATGCAGTTAAGGAGTTGACTTGGGAGCTCGAGTTGCAGATGCTACGTCAATACCCTCATCTTTTTCAGTATAACGACGTTTTGAATTTTGGGGACAAAATTCTTTTAAGGGGAGTAGATTGTAACACCCCATGTTTTACCCTGAGGGTATAATTATCATTTCCTCCTTCTCCCGTTCATACATCTACATTCATTTCATGTTCATATGGTTGTGGGTGTGATTCTAGGCTCATGTGGGGAAATACTTAAGTGAAAATTCAAATTTTGGCAGGTTCGATCGATCGAATAGGTGATTCGTTCGATCAAAGTTTTGAGGACTCTTGGAAAACTTTTGGCTTCAGATTCGTTCGAACGAAAGGGGGATTCATTCGACCGAATTGTAATTCGTTCGATCGAAGAAGCCATTTGTTCAACTGAAGTGTGGGTTTGTTCGAACGAATGGGGGGTTCATTCGATCGATAAATTGTGAGTTCTCTGACTACTGTTGATGCCAAGGGATTCGTTCGATCAAAATACTATTCATTTGATCGAAGGGGGTGATTCGGTCGAACGAATCTTCGATTTGTTCGATCGAATCGATGCGAAATAACGAAATGACTACTCGAGGCAAACGTCAGTGGTGGGCTTGTTTTGTGAAAATAAACTGTGCATTGTCTTCTTTTGTGCATCTAAAAGAATATTTTTGAAATAGCATGTTTTTCTGCATACAAAACCCACTGACGGTCTCGGGACACCCACGATCAGGGTAGTCGTCCGGAATGGGAGCCTGCCCAATGATTTTCGTATGGTGTTTCAAAGGAAAGAAAGTTTCTTCTGATTTATTTATTTTCAAACTGTACTTTTATACCTGGTTTACTCGGTGTATGAATACATGTCAGAACTTTTATTTATATATATATGTTTTTATCTAGTTCACACACGAAGTATACTTTTGTATACTCACCCCCCCTCCTCACCTTCCAGTTTCAGGGCAAGCGTTATGTCGAGTTGGTGGTAGTGATCGCTCCAGGATTTAAAGACTCAGGTATAGCCGCATCGACTCACTCTATTGTCCTTAGTCCACTGGTAGTCGTTATTGTTTCTTTTGCATTTATGAAATGTTATGAATGGAAAACAGATTTGTGATATTATGTGAAATTCATTTTGGGATAGATTGATCCCTGTAGATTTTTATTTGGTTAAATGTTTTTAATGATCTATATGTACATCCAAATATTTTGAAGTGCTTGTGGCCTTGTTTTTATTCTTTGGAGTTTTGGTGTCAGGTTGGATTGAATTGGAAGTGGTGTAAAATGTTTGAGAAAATTTATTTTTGTGAAAGCCTTACAGGCCTACAGGTTATATCCTGTGTGATTGGGTATACCCTGGAGGTCTGTGGCGGTTGTCACGTGTGAGACCTCGGGTCAGGATGTGACAAATACCATATCTCTTTTATACAATCAAGTACTTAAATACATCAAAGTTTTATAATTCCAACAATAAGTAAAACATATAAATTTTATAAATTTCTCCCAATAAATTCAAATGAAATGAATGTGA
Source organism: Trichilia minutiflora (assembly GCA_035590515.1). NCBI lineage: Eukaryota > Viridiplantae > Streptophyta > Magnoliopsida > Sapindales > Meliaceae > Trichilia > Trichilia minutiflora. Next base: position 4,518 of record JAVXUL010144824.1, read on the forward strand.
ATCAAGTGTAAAAATTATATCTAAATGCACCATTCTATAAGCTATCACTATTTCTCAAGTACTTTAATTATACTTGAAATAACTTATGAGTGAAAAAAAAAAGATGAGTATACTAATATATATTCAGTGAGTAGATATAACTATAAAAATAGATATGAAAAATGTATAAGAAAAATATTGTAAGAAAACCTTTTAGATAAACAGTTATGAAAAAAATTTTATTTAATAAAACTATTACCTATATATAATATAAAACTCATTGTGCATGCCTATTCATTCTTGGCAACTACTTTGATCAAGAATAACCTAAAATCGTCAGTGATTATCCTCGTATCTAAATCTATAAGTTAATATGTATTTGTACATAGAGTAGTTTTCAATGGATGTATAATAAAACCATAAACACATTTTTATCAACTAAAAATAAACTTATCATTGATGTTAGCCTTGAGTAGTCTGTGAATCCTTACATGATTGTATTATACACTTTCGTCTAGCGGACCACTCTATCATATATGAGGTCATCACTTCTCTTATATCGACCCTATAGACGTACCACTCACGTATTATGACCACTATTTCGATCTGTAGTTAGACTACTGAGCTCTGTAACTATAGTTTTAGCTCTCATGATCATGGCCTCTTTAGCTTCAATATTATAATATAAATCAAATGTAAATCATAACAATAACAAATCATAATAATTTTATATATGTATCATATCTATAAAATCATCATTTTCATGTAAAAGAGTATCTATCTGATGTATATCAATCTCAACATTAAACAAATTAATCACAGGCCATGTCATTTACTTTTCTAAAACATAAAACATATACATTTAACAAACAGCAGTTCTAACGTATTAAAATAATAAAATGTTAAGTTCAAAAACATTTAAAAAGGTGTTTATGAGAAGGTGAATGAAAATAAGAAAATTCCATTCACTATATAGGAAGATGGAGTACTCCATAATCAACCCTTATTCCTCAACATCTCTTAGATGTTTCTTGCACGAGCATCATCGCCTACAAATATATAAATCGATAATTTCATTAATCCTCGAAGTTTAGATTATAATTTAACCCGTATGCGCATAAATGAATTATAATCTGGATATCCTATGGTTGACTTTTTCATGTTTATGACATTTTCCTATTTTACGACTGTTTAATCGATTTCAAACAATTCAAGTTTAATCCTATTCATAATTCATTTAATCAATGACTTAACTATCATAATTCAATCTAATTCATCAAAACCAATCCATAGGCCATGAATTTTGAATAGAATAATGATCATTTACTATTTATTAAAAAACATATTTTTCAGTATTCAAGTTTTTAGCTATCTAACCACATAATTATTTATTCTACATTCTAAATAACATGTTGTAACTCAAATTCTTATAATTGATACTAAATTAATTGTGGGTTAAACAATAACTCTAAATTAAAAATTTAATACATAATCAAGGATAACAACCTTATCATAAAATTAATAAAAATCTAAAATAGTCAAATTTGACGTCGATTGCTTAAAACCCAAAGTTGAACTTCAAACCCTAAAATTCTTATTGATTATTCTTAATCGAATTTGACAAAACAAAACTGCTAGAATGAAGAGAAGATGGAGAACTAATGGATTTGAGAATTAATCGGTTGAAATTCAAGAAATCAAGAAAAAGAAAATTTGCAGAGTGGGGAGAGGAAGAAAACACGAGGAGAGAAAAATGAGGAAGAAAAATGAATGTTTTCTACCACTATTGATCCCTATTTACAATATAGGATAAAATTACTAAAATTCTCTTAAATTATAAAGGAAAGAAATTTTCAGAAGTGACAAAAATGATCATTTTACTAAGGTTTTTGATTGATTTGATCAAACGAATTAATCATTTTGTTCGATCAAATTAATTCGATTGAACGAATCACTAATTCATTTGATTGAGTTTTCATAACTCTTTAGAAAACTTGGGTCATTTTGATTTGGTCGAACAAATTGCACCTTTTGTTCAGTTAAATTGATTTGATTGAACAAATCAGTTCGACTAAGAATTTCAATGTTTTTTACCTCATTTTGTACCTCTTTTTTATTCAACTAAATGCTTTCTTTCATTCAGTTGAAATTATTTGTTCGAACGAATCCTTGAATTCATTTAACTAAATGCTTTCCCTCATAAAAATTATTCTAATTTTGAATTTTTATTTAATTTCTGACATCTGTTTCTATTCTTTTTTCTTTTTGATTCTTTTAAAACTTTTGTATTAACCCTATTTTTATGGTAATTATTTATTAATAATGTTCTGATATACATTTTATGAAAAATAACAAAAATACTCTTAATTGTAGATACGTGATATTATGAAAATATTATAAATTAAAGTATTCAAATTATAATTAAATTTAAAATATATTTAAAATTATTGGTGCGAGAATTGTCCGTGGACCCTCCTCACGGCCAATAAGTAATAACTCAGTTGGTGAGATGCGAGGGTGATGTGACTATTGTTGAACGAAGATTTTTCCACCAGAGAGCGATTGAACGTGTGGCTATTTCTGACGAGGCTCCACCTCCTAAGCCTATAAAGATAACAAACATCTATGGAGTGACACCGGGAGGGGTTTCTAACGAAAAAACTCTGATGCCTAAGTCAAAAATAATACGAAGGAAAAAGGAAATAGATTTTCGACGGAAATAGTAGAGAGAAAACCGAAAATGGCTTAAAAATAGGAAAAAATGTGTGGAATCTTTACCCCAAGGCTACCAAATAGAAAGATATATCTGAAGTGTAAACTTCTAGGAACGTTCCTGCCAAAATGCCTGAAATCTGAGAGATTCCAGAAACCAAGTCCCAAGTTAAAGAAGAAGTCGTCCGGAAAAAAAGGAAAAGTCCCCCTCAAAGTCTGAAAAAAAGTCCCAAAAAGGTCCTTTGCAAGTTGAAGAAAGTGGCCTTATATAGTGCCTCCCTCTTGAATAGTGATTTGGCATTGGAGAATAGGAAGGATATGACATCTGACATGGGACAGTGTACAATCGAATTTCATTGATGACACTAACACATCTACAGGGGTATAGGCCTGACACTGTCCTATCACCTAAAAAAATAATCAGAGGATGGGACGGGTGTATTTAAAGGGCCAACTGCCAGCAACCATTCTCATTTTTGTTATGAAGGAAGGGGCACGTGTTTGTTGATCAGGGATTGCTTGCAAACTGGTCTTAAGAAGCTATCCGGGTCTCTAAGGAGGTGACTTGTCTCAGTCGATACTGTCGGATGAGTGAGGAGTGCTATGGATGATCGCGTCATGTCTGAGAAAGAGCTTTAATCTTCGTGGCGCCTGAGATGTTAAGAATCCTAAGGCGTCATTAATTGTTCTGGGATGCCGCTTACTTGGGACAAAAATCACTAGAGCCATGGAATCCTTGAGAAGAGGGATTCCCAAGGAGGAATTTGTCTGAGACCATGTATTCCCTGAGTAGGGAGATACCTGGGACATGGTGTATATGAGACGAAGCTGCGTAGGGTTACCCCTGACCACCTGCATGTGCCTTGCTGACAGGGCATCCACGTGTCATCCCTACATTTTTTCCCCAAACATCCAATCCCCCAGTTTTTGGTGTGAGACCAGTAAAGTCGCGTTAAAAAATTATGCATGAGATGATCTATCCCAGGAGAGAAATACTGGCTCAGGTGAGTCTAATTGTCTGGTAGAGTGGTTAATTACTGAGACCGTTGGCGTGGCACAGAAGCTTCATGGTCTCTGAGATCCTTTCTCTTTCTTCTAACAGAGTCGTTACACTATTAATGATGTGTCCTGCCTAGGTCTCCGTTCCGTCTTCAATAATTGTACCTATAAAAAGTCGTGTCATACTTGTCAATAGCTGTCTCTGAGAAGGCGGCTCCTCGGGTATTGAAAGGTCTTTGAATGCTTGGCTGGGGATACGCCACGTGTTGAAATACTGTTGGGCGAACTTGACGGTTCCTTGATCTTTGTGGGGGCATTTATGGTCCTGGACACGTGACGACTCTCTGTTCATTTAGATCAACGGTTAGGATCACCTTTCTTCATCTCTAAATACCCGTCTTCTCTCTTATTACTTTCACACTCATTCTCCAAATCTCTTAAGTCTTTCTGTTATCAGAGCTTTTCTTTGTTGTTTTCTTTGAGCTTTTACTGCTTTTTGCTTCTTTCCTAGTGTTTTTTTTTTGTTGCAGGTCAGGAAAACTCTGGATAACTTTGATATTTTGTCAGACATTGCCCGAGCAGGAATGGAATCATCCAGGGATCCGATCACTGGTCAGGAAGAGGTCGCCTATGGAGAAAACGTGTCTGAGTATGCTCGGAGTATAGGACCTAATGAGGCAAACTGGTTCTCCTCTACTATAAATATGACGGACCTCTGGGTATATAGGCAACTTTTTCAAATCCCGGACAGCGTACGACTCAGGGTCCCTCGATCGGAGGAGATCTCAAGCTCCCTGGACACCTGGGAGATGACCCTGAATGAAGAACACCTACTGCTGGGTTACCGTCTCCCCTTGCAGCCCTATTTTACCAGAATGTTTGAGGTATTCAGGGTGCCTCCATACTAGCTCACCCTGAACAGTTGGAGAATTCTGGTTGGGCTCTTTGTCCTGAAAGCAAGGGAAGGAAAACGAAGTGTCACACCCCAACCCGTGGGGTCTACCTATGACAACTGTCACAGACCTTCAGGGTGTACTCAATCACACAGAATACAACCTGTAGGCCTGTAAGGCATTCACAAAACCAGTTTTCAAAACACTTTCAAATAAATCCTGCTTAACACCCAAACTCCAAATAGATAAATAAAGTCACAAACACTTCAAATATATCTATGCGCACAATTGAATAAAACATTCATCATAATAAATCTATGGGGATCAATCCGTCCCAAAATAAGTTTAAACATTTATTACAAGTCTATTTGTTATTTATTAAATCGCATAAATAAAAAGAAAAGTAAAAGTAACACTAGTGGACTACGGAATTTCAGAGCGAGTCGAAGTAGCTATACCTTAGTCTTCAATCTAAAAGCAATCACCACCACCAGCGCTTATCCTACCGCTTGTCCTAAAACTGAATGGTGAGGGGGGTGAGTATACGGGAGTATACTCAGTGAGTGAACGAAATAAAATACAACAACATCATGTATATGTTTACATTCAAATGGTAGTTAATCAATAAATAAAATAAAATCTCAAAACTATTAAACAAGAGGAAAACGCCTTTAATTTAGTATTTTTAAACCATCTTTTGAAAATTATTAGGTTGGCACATTTCCCGGTGACTACCCTAACCGTGGGTGTCCCGAGACCATAAGTGGGTTTTGTATGTAGAGAAACATGCTATTTTATGAAAATAGGTTTAAAATGCATAAATTATAAAATATACCGTTTATCAGAAAAAGGTGCCCAACACTGACGTTTACCTCGAGCAGCCACGGGGTAACATCCGTGACTAACTCAATGAGACTCGTAGGTGGACAAATCCCATCATCATCACAACACCACAACAACCATATAATGGTCCACTTATGCAACCTCCACTCACCTAGATGACCTCTCTCCCAGACCAACCCTAGGCTACCACTATACACTCACTTAGGGGTTTACCTCCAGTGAACTCTCTCCTAAGTTACCACCCTGTAGCTATAGTAAACCGGCTCACAAGGCCGTTATCACCAATGCATATATCACAAAATCTTGGCCCAATGGCCATATCATCATCATAATATAAAATCAGGCTCAATAGCCTCAATAGCACATAACAAGAATAAATTTGACCCGCTGGTCATATCATCATATAAAAAGCATGTTCTAAAACGACAAACCATTATGAAATCTAATACAAAATCATATATTACACATGTATATACACATTTTCATATTTCAGGAGTAATAATAAAACATTTATAAATATTTGCAGATTATTTCATTTGTAAAGAAAATAAACATCTAAACAAAGGAATAAGACAAAAGAGTGTCCACTCACTACTTAGGGAGGGTATAGACTCCCTAATTCCCCTCGTTCTTCGATAATTCATGCAAATACCTTGATCTCAAACCGTCGCCTAACCATATATATAAAAATACGATTAATACACATTCTAATATACATGAAAGTTTGAATGTGTGCTATACATGCTATTCTCGGGTTTCTAATATTCAAACCATTATGTGTAACCGTCTAAAATCCTCATTAAACCTCTAATTAGCTAATTAATATCAACATGGACCCACATTACGGCTAAAATGATTCATTTCAATTAATATACGTGATTATGACTGATGGGTCCCATGTGCTTCAGTAACCAAAGTTACTGTTTATACTCACCAAAATTTTCGAAATTGTAACTCTAGCTTCCTACGACTTCTGCGACTCCTTTATAACCCACATTGCGCATAAAAACTAAGATTTAAGCGATAAATATAAGGAAATCGATACAAAAACCCATACGAGTTGAAATGTGTAAAAATGCTTAATGAAGATACAGACAAGCTAGAATCGAAGCTACAAACCTCGTGGTGTGATCGGTTTTCTCTGATTTTGTATTGAAACCAAAAAACCCCAAATGTTCCCAAAACCCTAGGTGCCCTTTCGCGAAGTCGCACCTCTATCGCCAAAATGACGCTCCCAGTATGATAGACTCATAGAATGTGGCTTGCAGGCGAAGAGAAATGGAAGTTTGACAAAGATTTGGGTGATGGGAAGAGAGAGTAGAGGATGAATGCCAACAAGAGAAGAAGAAGAAGAAAAGAGAAAGGAAAGGCTGAAAAATTTGACCCTTGACCCCTATTTATAGAAAAGGGGTGAAATTATCATTTTGCCCTTAAGTTTTCTTAAGGAAGAAGCTTTTAGAAGAGGGTAAAATCATCAATTCGCATCGATTTGATCGAACGAATTACCCCTTCGATCGAACGAATCCCTGTTTCATTCAAACGAATCCTTCAACGTCTACAGAAGTCAGAGAGCTTTCAAATTGCCGGTTGAATGAATCCTCATTCGTTTGAACGAACTAACACTTCAATCGAACAAATGGCTCCGTCGATCAAACGAAGTCCAATTCGTTCGAATGAATCCCCTTATTCATTCGAACGAATCTGAAGCCATAAATTTTTCAGAGAGTTCTCAAAATTTTGGTCAAACGAATCATCCATTTGGTCGATCGAACCTGTCAAAAATTGAAATCTCACTTTAATACTCCCCAAATTGAAAAATATCATTGGAGTCCCACTCAAAATAAACCTTACTTTTAATTATGTTGAGGTCCTTATGTTTACAATCCCAAAACTCTATCTTAACCAATCAAATTCTCAATCTAAGTTACGAAAACACACTTACACGCACACATGAAATGAATGTAGATGTATAAACAGGACAAGTAAGAAATGACAAATATACTCTCAGGGTCTAAACACGGGTGTTATAATTCTACCCCCCTTAAAAGAATTTTGTCCTCAAATTCAACGTACCTTAATACCGAAAAAAATGAGGGTATTACTGTAACATCTGCAGTTTAGGCTCCCATGTCATCTCCTCAGCTGCGTTGCTCTTCCATAAAACTTTTACCATAGGAGTAACTTTGCTTTTCAAAGTCTGCTCTTGTCGATCAAGTATGGCCACAAGTTGCATTTCACACTTCAAATCTTCTCTCAAGTCGATAGGTGGTACATTAATAATATGAGAAGGGTCAGGTACATATTTATTCAATATGGATACATGGAATACATCATGTATCCTCCGCATCTCTGGTGGTAACTCCAAACTGAAAGCCACTGGACCAATCCGCTCAATAATTCGAAAAGGTCCAATAAATCTTGGATGAAGCTTTTCTCGATTCTAAAATTGAATCACTCCTTTCCAGGGTAATACTTTCAAGAATACCTGCTCACCCATATCAAACTCCAAATCCCTTCTTCTAGTTTCTGAATATGATTTCTATCTATCATGAGCAGTCTTCAATCTATCTCGGATAATCTTTACTTTCTCTGTGGTAGCTTCAATTAACTCAACCTTTTCTAGCTTTCTTTCGCCCACTTTATCCCAGCATAAAGGAGTTCTACACCTTCTACCATACAAGGTCTCGTATGGTGCCATTCCTATGCTGGACTGATAGCTGTTGTTGTAAGCGAATTCAGCTAATGGCAGATATCGATCCCAGCTTCCCTGAGATTCTAACACACACCCTCTCAATATATCTTTTAGAGTTTGAATAGTCCTCTCAGACTGTCCGTCTGTCTGAGGATGGTATGCAAGACTGAAATTCAACCTCGTACCCATAGCTTTCTATAGACTGGGCCAGAACTGAGATGTAAAATGGGGATTCGATCTGACACAATTGTCACATGCACACCATGTAACCTCACAATCTTTGTCACATATAATCGTGCTAGCTTCTTAATTGAATACTTGATTCTAATGGGTAAAAAGTGAGCAGTTTTTGTCAACCTATCCACAATCACCCATATTGCATCATGGCTAGATTGAGTACGTGGCAGTCCTATCACAAAATCTATGGTGATGTACTCTCATTTCCATTTTGGTATGGGTAATGGTTGGAATGTTCCTGCTGGCTTCTGATGTTCAGCTTTAATCTGCTGACAAGTCATACACCTGACAACAAATTCTACAATATCTCTCTTCATTCCAAACCACCAATAATTCTCTTTGATGGTTCTTTACATTTTAGTGCTACCAGGATGCATCGCAAAAGCTGAACAGTGAGCTTCTTCCAGGATGGTGTTTCTCAATTCATTATCTAAGGGTACATATATTCTACCTCTCAATGTTAAAACTCCATCCTGAGAGATATAGAAATCTCCAACATTACCATCCATAATGTTCTGACAAACTTTTACTAATTCTGGATCCTGCATCTGCCTTTCTTTAATCTGGTTTCGTAGAGTCGATCTCACAACAAAACTGGCTAACATCGAACCATTCTGACCACACTCGAGAGTCACTCATAGATTCTTCAATTCTAGTAACAATGGAAGGTATGTTGATCGAATATACGCCACTGTTACTGACGATTTTTTACTCAAAGCATCTGCCACCACATTGGCTTTTCCTGGGTGATAATCAATTACCAAGTCATAATCCTTAATTAACTCAAGCCATTTTCTCTGCCTCAAATTCATTTCCTTCTGAGTGAGCAAATATTTCAAACTCTAATGGTTTGTGTAAATCTAACACGTCTCCCCATACAAGTAATGTCTCCAACCAAAGACTATAGCTGCCAATTCTAAATTATGGGTCGGGTAATTCTCCTCATGCTTCTTAAGTTGTTTGGAAGCATAAGCGATTACCTTCCCATTCTACATTAGTACACATCCCAGTCCTTATCTAAAGGCATCACTAAAAACTACGTATCTTTCATTAGGGATAGGTAGCGTCAAAACTGGAGCTGAGGTAAGGCGATTCTTCAACTCTTGAAAACACTGTTCACATCTCTCATCCCATTCAAACTTGACATCCTTTCTCGTTAAACATGACAGTGGGGCTGCTATCAAAGAAAAACTGTCAACAAACTTCCTGTAGTACCCTGCCAATCCTAGGAAGCTTCTAACTTCTATTACAGTCTTCGGCCTCTCCCACTGCACAATAGCTTCCACTTTCCAAGGATCCACAAAAATCCCTTCCTTTGAGACCACATATCCCAAGAATGTCCCAAGAATGTTACTTTCCGAAGCCAAAATTCACACTTCGAGAATTTCGCATACAATCTTCTCTCTCTCAGAGTCTGAAGAACAATTCAGAGATGCTGAGCATGTTCTCTCTTGGTCTTCTAGTAAACCAAGATATCATCGATAAAAATGATCACAAACTTATCGAGATATGGATGGAATACCCGATTCATGAGGTCTATGAATGCAGCTGGGGCATTAGTTAACCCGAACGGCATAACAAGGAACTCATAATGAGCATAGCGAGTTCGAAAAGCTGTCTTGGCTATGATGAGTACATAAAAGTGTATGTGTATTAAGAGTTAAATTTATCATTTTACACTTAAAGTATGATTAACTCTC
>JAVXUL010144845.1:0-14571 GCA_035590515.1 Trichilia minutiflora
AAACCCATTTTTGGGATGGATTGATTCCCATGAATTTTATTATGATGGATGTTTATTTTATTTGTGCGCACAGATATATTTTCGAAGTGTTTGTGGCCTTGTTTATATATATTTGGAGTTTGGGTGTTAGATTGGTTGGGTATTAGAAGTGTTTTGGAAATTTGATTTTTGTGAATGCCTTACAGGCCTACAAGTGGCATTCGGTGTGATTGAGTGCACCCTGGAGGTCTGTGGCGTCTGTCACAGGTGGGCCCTATGGGTAGGGGTGTGACAACTATTATGAAGAATTATACTTACTTGTTCAGTTAAAAAAGATTTCTTTTTCACATTTAGTTTTCTTTTCATTGTACACAAGTCTTTCAAAAATTTGATATAAGAGGGTACCTATTTAATCATATCTAACAAGGGAATATTAACCTTTGCTTATTTATAAATCTCATAAATTTTTGAATTATGGTTTGGTTTCTTTGGAGAGATTAATGTATGAGAAAATGGTGGCACAAGTATTGGTTTGGCCTTATCTATAATAGATGTAAGTTTGTCAACTCCTTTTTTATTCATAGAGATTGCTTCCTTTTTCTCATACATATCAAGAATGGACTTTTTAATAACTTTATCATTATAAAGAGTAGTAATTAGTTTGACTTAGTCCATGTGTTGGTCAACTTTCGAATTTGATTGGCTTTTTAGGTTGGACTATGATTGAAATGAAAACTTATTTTTCTCGTGAATGCTAAGTGTTGATATAAATTTTGCAAGAGTATCTTTCAAATTAGTTAATGACTAAGCTGTTTGATTATTGAATGACTCTTGCTTTTCAGTAAATACATACATGGATTCTTTAAGGGTTTTTAACTTTGATTGATTATATGGAGGAGGATTGGAAGGCTTTTGTTATTGAGATGTCTAGGCATTATGGTCATTTTTTTAACTAAAGTTTGAATGGTTTTCCCAATTTAGATTATAAGTGTTCGAGTGCGGAGATGGATAATGCTTCATAATGGTTTTTCCAATTTAGATTATAAGTGTTGTAATACGGAGATGGATAAAGCTTTAGAGAATAATCTATAGCAGTTATTTGTTCATGTATAGCTTCTGTAAATTCTAGAAGCTTTGGGCATTCATTTGTTGAGTGTTCAATATTATCATAAATATTACAAACATCTTCATGCTTAATGAATTTGACATCTTTTACTTTTCTAAGTTCTATAACTTTAATCTTTCTTATCAAACTAGCAACCTTAGCATTTAAATAATTTTCTTGACTTAAATTATATTTTCTTCTACTATAATTAACTAGATTTGATCTAATCGAATTGTATGAAGAATTAGTGGTGTGCCAAGATTATGAATTTTTAGCCAAGTGATCTCAATAATCTAATACTTCATCTGGATTTTTTTTCAAAAATTAATCATTACACATGGTTTTAACAAATTGTTTGGTCTCGGATATTAAACATTATAGAAAAAAAATTGTGTGTCATTTTTCAAAACCGCGATGTGGACATGAATTTAACAAATCTTTAAATCTTTCCCAAAATTGAAAGTATGTTTTATTTTTTTTAGTAAAAAATTTTGAATTTGTCTTTTGAAAGCATTTGTTTTATGAACAGCAAAATTTTTTTCAAAAATTTTGCTTACATTTCATTCTAAGTTCCAATTGATCTAGACCTCAAAGAATTACGCCAAGTTTTAGCTTTATCTGTCAATGAAAAAGAAAATAACTTAAGTTTAACAATTTCTTCACAAAATACCTGATCATTGAAAGTCATGCAAATTTCTTCAAATTTTTTCAAATGCAAATAAAGACTTTCAGATTCTAAGCCATGAAAATTAGGAAGCAAAGGAATCATACCCGGTTTAAACCTAAAGTTATTTGTATTAGGAGATTGTAAGTATTTACGCATTTTTCTCAATGCAGGATTTTTAATTTCTCCTTAAATGCTTTGATTATCAGTCATGATGCTAGAAGTATGTGATGGTGAAGATGAATCAAATAAACTACCAAAGAATGTTTGAGAATTACCTTTCACCAAATGCCCTGAATGTAGATCACGATACCAATTGAGCATAAACAAAATAAAACAAGATAAAATACACAATAAATATAAATTAACAAAAGAAAATGTTAGCACAATAATATAAAAGAATTGGCAAAGCCTTCTCTGTAACAAAAATATAAATAAGATAAAATTATGAAAAGACGTAACAAAGAATTCTTCTTAACATAAATAAAAATGAAAATTAACTCAATGAATAAAATAATAGGGACCAAAATCACCTACTTGAAATAAAAATAACAAGAACTAAATTGTAAGAAAATTAATAAAAATAGAAGATCTAGTTTAAACCATTCTTAAAGTGAAAATAAACAAGTAAATAAATTATAATAAAGTAAAGTGCAACAAAAGTAAATAAGTAAAAATAAAAGTTGTAAAAGGTTTAGCCTTCTATAAGACCAATTTTATCTTAGTTAATTACACTTCCCAGCAACAACGCAAAAAACTTGATCTCAATTATATTATTATACCCAGATGTAGATAGTCTTGTTATAGTATAGTTCAGTGTATCCAAGTATCGTATCCACAAGGAGTATTTTTTTTAAGAGTCTTATTGGGTTATATCTAAGTCAAGGTCCAATAGCAAAAGTTCAATAACAAAGGTAGAATAAATAATGGATAAATTTTAAAGAAAGAATTACCAAGTAAAGACTAAACACAAATTAAAATACTAAGGCTTTGAAAATTAATATTTTAGGATAATAGTTAGTAAACAAGATACCTTATTTTAACTTAATTGAGATTAACTAAGGAGTTATCTCAATCGAAAAATTAAAACCATTTTTATGCACTCAAAATATATTTTCTTAAAAAAATTAATATTTGATTTAAAACATGTCTTTAAATCAATTGATAAAATCATTTAAGAAAAGTATTTAAGACAATTTAGAAATTCAAAGTATGCTTAGTGTTATATGTCTACAATGAATTAAGAAATATATTTTCAAGCATTCAATGTACTAAATGTTTACAAAGAATCAAAGAGTTTAAATGTTCAATAACATTTTTCAAAATATGAATATACAATTAATAAAAAGAACTTAAACATTAAAAACAAAGATAGGATCTAGAAAACATACTATACATCCTTAATATTAATCTCCTAACTTTAACTAATACTTTAGAAAGACATAGAGATGAGAGCATAAAATTTTAATAAAAAAATGTATTACAAACTAATTATATTTTTTTTTCAAAACACAAAATAGGCTTCTTATTTAGAAACAAATATGAGAGCTAAATGTCAAAGTAGGTAGTTATAATCTTTGATAATTAAGTTGAAAACTTTGACAAATAAGGTTGAAAGATTTTACCTGCCACAAAAATATCATGGATGACCTCAAAGATTCATCTTTCATTTGTTCTTATATTAGATAAATCCTAAATTTCTATCAAAAGATATAGACAAAATACGAAAATATTGTCCAGTTAAACTGGAATAGCAATTAGGCTCACTTAATGACTTTTAAAATGTAACTTATAGCCTAAATTGATGGTTGGATCAAATATAAAACTTTTAACCCAATGAGTTACCTTTCCACTGGATCAAGATTTACCTTAATCGCTCTTTCGAATGAAAAGTTATGGCCGTTTTTACATTCATTGTATTAAAATAAAAATTAACTGAAATTACAAACAAAGTAAATTTTATATCAAAGATTAAAAATATACTTAAGTGGAGAGAGTTAATCATACTTTTAAGTGTAAAATGATGAATTTAAACCTTAGTATATGTACATTTTTATATACTTAATGAGTTATTATCTAATCAGATCAGATCACAATCAACAAGGGTTATTGAAAAATAAAGTTCAAAGATCACTATTTTAAATCAAGATACTTTAATACTTTATCATAGTAGAAGGATTGTATGACTACCATCCCAGTGGTTTTTCTAATTCTTTGTGTAGACGATATTTTACTTATTGGGAATAATGTAGAATTATTATCAGATGTAAAAAAATGGCTTACTTAGAAGTTCTAAATGAAAAATTTGAGAGAAGCAAGCTATGTTCTAGGAATAAAACTTATAAGAGATCATAAGAATAAGTGTTGTTAGCTTTGTTTCAGGCATCCTATATTGACAAGTTGATTGTCAGATTTACGATGCAAGACTTTAAAAAAGAGAATTTGTCCTCTTGACATAGAGTTTTCTCTCCAAGGATTAGTGTCATAAGACACATAAAGAAGAAGAAGAGAGAATAAGTAGGATACCTTATGCATTGATAGTTGGGAGTCTGATATATGTAATGTTGTGCACCAGACTTGATATTTACTATATAATGGATATAATAAGCCAAGATTAGATCACTGGTTATTCTTATACATATTCTCAAGTATCTACGGAGAACGAGAAATTATATATTGATTTATTACTGTAAAGATTTGATCCTTATTGGACATATTAATTTTGATTTTCAATCAGATAAAAATAGTCGAAAGTCAATATCTGGGTCATTATTCACTCTTGATAAAGGAACCATAGTCTAGAGAAGTATTAAGCAAACTTGTATTGCAGACTCCACTATAGAAGCCAAATATGTAACAGCTTGTGAAGCAACCAAAGAAACAGTTTGGCTCCTAAAGTTCTTAACTGATCTGAAAGTTATTCTAGTCATAAAAAAGCCCAAACCATTTTACTATGATAATACTAGTATTGTGGCTAATTTAAAAAAACCAAGAAGCTATAAAAGGTCAAACTATTTAAAGAGAAAGTATCATGTGATTAGGGACATTGTACAATGTGGTGACGTGACAGTTATGAAGATTACATCTGCTGACAACCTACCTGACCCTTTCACAAAGAGGTTAGCTGCAAAGAGTTTTGAGGAACATTTGGATAGATTAAGGTTTAGGGATATGTCTCATTTACTTTAGGATAAGTAGGAGAATGTTGGGATTATGTGCCTAATAAGCAAATGTATTAATAAATATATGTTATAACTAAAGTATTAATTTTGAATATTCATGTATTCATTTTACTTTATAAAATTAGAGAAAATTGTTTGATATGTATAGAGTTTTATATTTGACATACAAATATTATATGTAAAATGATCAAATATAAAGAATGCAAATCAAAAATAAATTCATAACTTATATTTAAAGTTTCGAATTTTTAAATTAAAAGTTATAAATATAGTTCATTCCATTAAGAATAGTGTAGCCTTATTCGTACTATAAAGTATGGTAATATTAGAATGATTGTATTTTTATATGATAAGATTATATAAGGACTGGACCAAATAAAATTAAATATTCTAATAATTTTCATCAAAGAAGGAAAATTTAATTTTATTAAAAATGATGGTCATATATGAATGATCTTAATCCATTGTTATTAGTAAACTTCTATTTATTGATAATTATTCTTTAATTTGTTCAACAAAGTTTTGTACAATCTTACATTTCATAAGATTTGTACTTTAGGAATAATTTAGGTAAATAGCTGAAAATGCTAAGTTAACATATAGAATCCATTCCTTCCTATATAGAAAGTTAGAAAAATAATTCTATTCTAATATTAGTTTGGGGATTTGAACAATTAAGAGCTCTTTATTCATGAATTAATTGTTCATTTAAAACTAACGGTAGTTAAGAAAAAAAAAAGTGATTAGAGAAGTTAACAGAACAATGCCTAACTCCAATTATAAATCATTCATAGAGGATCAATTCATATGTAATGACTCTATCAATAGACAACTCTATATTTTGAGTAAATTATATCTATATTTTCAAGAATGCAATTCTAGATATATAATCAAATTATTCTAGAATTAATAATTTCATTGATTTAATAAAAGAGTTTATAATTAAATTAGTGGGAATTATTAGAGCTTAAAGTTATAGGTTTATTGGTCCTCTTGTCATCTTCTAAAGTTTTATTGATCACATATTCAAGAAAATAATAATTAATTAAGAATTAATCATTTAACACTTTTTATTACATAAGACAATTAGCTGTCTTGAAAATTATAAATTTTATGACATAAGAAAATAAAATTGTCTAATACCTTTTTATTTATGACATAATATAATAAGTTATCTTAAATTATTACTTTGACACTTAAAGATAAAATCGAATTTTATCTTTATATGTTTTATAAGATAAAGATAAAATCGAATTTTATCTTTATATGTTTTATAAGATAAAGATAAATGTGAATTTATCTTTATTTAGTAGATTTTATCTTGATATTTTACATGTGAACCCCATTTCTTGATTTTGTAGATATTGTGACAATTCTTTCTATTTATTTGTATACACGTGATTTTATACGATTCTTGCATAGAAAAGTTTGTTGGTTTAAAATTCCTTGTTAGAGAATTATAAAATATTGAATAGCTCAATAGTGAGAAAGAACTTGATTTTTTATCCTAAAATTATCTCCAATTGAGAAAAGTGTAGAGTTCGAAGAGAGCTTTCAGTTGATATATTATCGGTTTTATAAGGATGTCTAGATTAAAAGTTATGATCATTTGAAGTGCAGTCCTCAGCTGAAGAAATAAAGAAAGGTGTCGACAATCGATCAGGTGAAACCTCGTCACAATATGCCTAGGAAGAAGGTGTTAGAAAAAGGTGTCAACCCCCTGCAGTCATGGTAAACAGTAAAAGTCAAAGGTGTAGATATGTTAGAGGAAAGTGTCTACACCTTAGGACGCAAGACAAACCTGAATTGAACTTTCGATAGAAAGTGTCGACACCTTTCAACATGACGAGCCAAATGTGTCGATTCTTTGAGGAGAAGGTATCGACACTTTAGGGTATGTCGCATTTTAGTGCGTTTCTGGGGAGGACATTTTAGTTTTTTCACGGCCTCCTATATAAAAACATTAGGGACTCAACTTCCCCATTCCTCTCTCCCTTGTTTGAAAAACCAATTTTTTCTCTTTTTCAATCTAACATCCATTCTTACTCAAATCATCACCAATCCTTACGATTCTCACTTGGATTTTCTAGTAAACCAACACCTGAGCTTAGAAACACCATTTAATTTAAGTTCTACTCAATAATTCATGAGGAATCAAAGAGAAAAGTCGCAGATAAACAGTAGTCGAGAGGGAGAATTAAACAAAGAGGGCTTCAAAATATATTTACCAACTTGGATAAGTACACCCCTCAGCTTATTTCTCTGATTTGAGTTATCTTTAAGTATGAATCAAGAAAAAGAGAGTTAGTTACTATTTTTAAAACCCTAGACTTTGGGTATAATATAATTTATCAATTGGATTGATAGAGTAAGATTTTTTAGTATATAATGGTATTAAGGAAACTAAGAATGATTTATTAAAGAGTAAGAATGAGGGAGGACAGTCAGAAGGCTGGTAAAAGAGAGAGAGAGAGGGGGGGGGGGGGGGATAAATTATTGGTTTGATCTCGGGATAAAGAAGATTATGGAAAAACTTATATTGTCCTCATATGCATCATACATTTCATATCATGAGTGGATTACATAAAAGATTACTGAACATTATGGATATTGAATATAGGCATAGAAGCCACGACTGGAGTATCTCCACTGAATGGGGGGAGTCAAGCGAGCTGCCCCATCTCAAAGTGAGTTAATGTTTCCTCCTTTGATCATTATTTAAATATGATTATACCTATTTACATGCCTTAAAATGATAGAATATATGCATATGTATCTATCATTGATATTGGGAGGTGATGGAATTATGATTATGTGGTGACTGGGATAGTCCTTTATTTATGGTAGATCTAGAAAATGAATTGTATGATGTGTTTGAGACCAGAGGCCACATATAATTTATTAATTTTGATGATTGTACATGTGTCACACCCCATCCTATGGGTTCCATAGGTGACAACCGCCACAGATTCCTGATAAACATTCTTTAGGCCCAGATCGCTTACTAAGAACCTAGAAGGGTAAAAATTCAAAACATTCAAAGCACTTTTAATATTTTTCCTCTAAACTCCCAAACTACTTATCAATCAAAATCAATGCAAACACTTATAAGATATTTATCATCAAATCCATTGAAATAAAACCATACATCATAACATTAATAATATCACATTCAATGTTTACAAACTTTTCAAATCACAAAATAACAAAATTATTTCATTACAAAACTTAATATCATAAATTTCATCGAATACCCTATTCCTGAAAACAAAACAAAAACCAAGAAAAACTAGGAATAATATAAGACTCTCCCAGTGGACTCAAATGATGAGTGTGAGTCGAGTATAGAATCAATACCTGAAATATCCACTTTCGATGTAATCACCACCTTCCACGTACTCTCTGTGCTTACCTATGAGTGAGAGAAAAAGGGTGAGCATACTAACGTATACTTAGTGAGGGAACATATAAAATAAATAATAATAATAACAATAAATAAATAAATATAACATGGGGCATAACCGTTATCAAACAATACATCTTTAAAAAGGAAAAGAAAGAACAAGTTTAAAACATCTTTTCACTTCCAAACCAATACTTTATCGAACCTGGGAAAAACATTGGGCATGGTTGCCTTCCCAGGAATTATACTGATCAGGCCCAATCCCGAGCCGTCATTGGGTTTTGTATATAAGAGAAAACAATGCTATTTTTATAAATATTGATCTTAAATGAAAATAATAAAAATATGCATGGTTATAGGCCTACCACTAACATTCGCCTCAAGTAGCCATGGGGTGACATCCATGACTAACTCGATGAGACTCATAGGTGGTCAAATCACATCTCCATCACAACATCACAACCATCATATAACAATCCTACTTGTGAAGCCTCCACTCACCTAGGTGACCTCTCTACCAGGCTAGCCCTAGGCTATCACATATATCACTCACTTGGGGGTCCACATCCAAAGAACTCTTCCCCAGGCTACCACCCTATAGCTACAATAAATAACCCGACTCTCATGGCCGTTATCACCACTATACAATATGTAAAAATCTAGACCACTGGCCTATCATCATACACTAATCATAAAACATGGCCCACTGACCGTATCATTACATAACAACGTAAAACCTAGTCTACTGGCCATATCATTATATAAAAACATTTTAGAGACTCAATCCAAGGTAAATCAAAATATACATATTTATCTAGGAGATGGAAACATTTGGAAAATTGACCATTGGCCATCGTTTATATAAAACATGTATATCAAACTATTTAAAATTTTCATGCAAATCTTATCTCATCTCAAATCTCACGAAACATATATTTATACATATATTTTGTATAAATAGAAGTGCTAAGCAAAAATCATTTTTAAATCATTCACAAATCATTATAAATACATAAATACGATTTGTTTTAAAATAAAAAACATAAAGAATTCGACTCACAAGTTAGTGAGGCTACGCTCTCCCTAGAGTTCCTCACTCGGGTCAGATTCCTGATCCTCCGCAATCGAAGTCTATACACATAAATACCAAAACTCTATCAATACACATTTTTAATTTATAGTGAACTCGTATGCGCAGAATGCATGAAATCCCAAGTTTCTAAGATTGGTTTAACCTTAAAATCGAATAAAACCCTTATTATTCAATCGGTTATAAAATCCTTAATACCAAGAACCTATATTCGAACTAAACTAATGCATTTTGACTTGATTCTATGATTCCTAAGAGTGAATCCCACACCCTCGTCAGAACAGTAACCCAATTACTATTTATACCTACTCGTATTTTTCAAATTCTTGTTTCTAACTTCCTAATGAGTTACCCAATCTTCCTACATCCTAAATAACATCAGAAAATCTAAAATCATCCGATAAAACTTGCAAACCAATTATGAAGCACAATAGAACCTATTTTCTAAAAATTAACTAAAATATGAAATAAAAGTTATAAATAGATTAGAAACGAGGCTACAAACCTTATGGTACTGTTGGTTTTATTCAATTTCACCAAAAACCCGAAAAACCCCAAAATGAGCTCTGAAACCCTAATTCCCCAAACTCGTTTTCTATGTTTCTTGCAACAAATAGAAACTATCAACACGTTCGGGATGTAGAATGTGGCAAGAAGATGAAAAGAAATTAAAGAAAGGATGAAAATGAGATGTGTGTGTGTAAAGAGCAGATAACGAATGAAAGAGAGGCAGAAAGAGAAGGGAGAAGAAAGAAAATGAGGGAAAAGAGGGCTCAGAACCCCTTTTTATAAAATTGGGGCATTTTGTCCCTGATTATATAAGAAAAGAAGCTTTCAAAAGGAGGCAAATCGATCATTTTTGCACGATTCGATCTAATGAATCGATTAGTTCGTTCGACCAAAGTAGTGTTTGTTCGAACGAATTGAACCCTTCATTCGATTGAGGATTTTTCAAGACCCTGTAAAATTCAACCAATTTATTCGTTCAAACGATTTAGCTATTCGTTCAGCTAAATAGTGCTTCATTCGAATGAATCACTGATTTATTCAACCGTGAGTTTTTGAGCTTCTTGAAAATTTTGGTGTCTTTAGTTTGGTCGAACGAACCAAATTTTATTCAGTTAAACCCATTCGTTTGAACGAATCTAGGCGTTCGATCGATCGAATGCTTCTTGCCTTAAGCTTAAAGTTATGGTCGAGCTCCTGTTTAGTTTTAGACATCCATTTCCATTCCTTACTCATTGTAACTCTTTTAATATCACATATTAAGTCTCAGAATACTATTGATCTATACCGAACTTAGGCATATATTTATAAAAAGGCAAAAATACCCTAACTTAAAAATACAGGGTCTCACAACATACTTGTGACATGTTTGGTATGTTTGTCTAATGATGGTTGGAGGTCAGTATAAATTGATTTAATTATCTATGACTATCTCTGTCATGCCCCGACCCTAGTCAACCACGTGGCAATCACTACGAATCCCAAGAACACATCCTATCACTTAGAATGCACTCCTAGAACCCGCAAGGCATTAGTACCTATTTTCAAACTCATTTCCAAAAAATAACACAAAATAATATAGGATGAAAGATTTTCAAACATACATGTATCACATATGCATTTTCTCAAAACACATTACAAAATACTTTTGGCCAAGCCAAATTATATCAAATCACTTTATTACAAATATTTTTACATACAGTGGACCATAATATAAAATCCTGAGTCGAGCACCTAAAAACTGTGTTGAAGTCTCACTTCAGCTATGCTACGCCGCGTCCGACTACACTAACTTGAAATGGGAAGTGAGGGGTGAGTATTTGGAAAAATACTCAATGAGTAGACAAATAAACAAAACAGAAATTAGAGCCTCAAACACTGATTACAGAGCACCCTCGTAATCGTACAAATCAAACATAGTGAAATGTGACATTATATGTATGTCTAGAAAATCAATTTAATCTTAAATATGTATAGCCCTTGGTCTATAGGATCCCACCCACTCCATCTGAGCTGTATGGTCGATCCGTAACCCTGATTGGGGATGTGTACCCATGTCTAATATAACAAATAAGGCTAGCATGCTTTAGCCTGGACATGTGGATCCCACCCATCCTATCTTGGACTGTATGCCCAATCCACACTCCGAGGTCTATTGGATCCCACTCACTCCCGAAGAGCTGTATGGACAATCCTCACCCCTGGGTCTATTGGATCCTACCCACTCGCGAAGAGTTGTATGGTCAATCTTCACCCATAGATAGTAAATGACATGGCACACAAAAATCATAAATCAATATCAATGGCCCATTAGGGCAAATCAGATAACTGTTGGCTCACCAGGCCAAAATATCATCTGTGGCTCACAAGGCCAAAACAATAGCAAGATATGCTGGCTCATAAAGCCAAATCAACAAATATGACACCCCGACCATTACACTCAACAATGCTACATCCACACATATATAAATGAAATGGCCTCCCGTCTCAAAATTACAATATCAATAAGCATAAGCACAACAGGCCTCCGGCCTCACATTCATAACAATCTAGGTTTTATGTCAAACCTATCTCTATCACAAACAAGGGGCCATCCCGGCCACCACACAACATACATCCAACGCCTCCTTATTTCAGTTATATATCCACATACATACATTCATATATATATATATATATACATGCTATTATTTCTAGCATTATATTCATTTAAAAATAACAATAATAGAGGCAAAGAGAAAGGAACGTCCACTCACAATCTTGGAGTGGGAAACCACCCTTTCTGTATCCTCCTCGCAGCGGAGTTCCTCCCGTCTCGGCTGCCGCTCTTGGATACACATACAAACATGAATTCATGATCTGATAAGTGTGTGTGCATAATATAATGCATGCTCATACAACTCTCGCACTCCTTTCTCTTTCTACCCTTCCTCTCTTTAAACATACAGCCTTTCATAACCCTGCTTCTAGAACTCGTCTTTCTCATCAATTTCAGCACCATTAGCTATCAAAGCCTTCTAATCTATTGATATCGATGATAAATTAGAAAATCCTTAATTTTTAGGGTTTCGTAAATAATAACCCTAAAACCTATTCTTACTATTCATGCGCATCAAAGGCTTAAAATGGAGAAATAAGCTAAAGGATGAACTTACCTAAGATGGTAGAAGTGTTCAGAGTCCCTCTTTGCTTGATTCTCCTACTGGACTACAGTTTACCGTCACCTTTTCTCCGTGATTTCTCGTGGAACTCCGATCAAAGGAGGTTTCTGAGTTCTGGTGTTGATTCTAAGTTTATAGGAACCAAAATGGTGAAGTTTGGTGGAGGAATGGCTGAGATCAATTTTTGAGAGTTGAGAGAGAATAGTTCTACTATTTCTGGTAGAGAGAGAAGCAAAGAAATTAAATGGAAAAGATGATCCCCCTGCCCGATGTATATAGGCTATATAATCCCCAAAGGTGTCGATACATTTCAAAACGTATCGATACCTTTGGCATTTTTCCCACAACGTATCGATACGTTTGGTCAAAACATCATTCACAAGCCTGCAAGGTGTCGATACCTTCCTTAACGTATCGATACCTTTCGTCGTAAGTGGACTTCATCACCGTCACCAACGTGTCGATACCCTTACCAATGTATCGATATGTTTAGCACTGTTTACTATTTATCATGCTTTCAAGGTATCGATACCCTTCATCAAAGGTGTCGTTACCTTTGGCCCTAAATAGTAAACATATTGATATCTTTTCCCAAAGGTATCGATACCTTGACTCTAGTCCTCCCTCTGAGGACTGCTACTTTAAATAGTCATAACTTTTAGTTCGGATATCTGCTCGAAAATCATAATATATCAATAAAAATCTCTCTACAAGCTCTACAAAAATGATTGGAACTTTTTCTTAATTAGAGATGATTTTGGGATCAAAAATTTAGTTTTTTCTTATAAGCTCATATCATATACCATAATCTTACTCAAGACATATTCTTCAAGTTTTATACCCTCTCGTGCACAATCTAAACACGAAAACATATACGAAAACTCTTGAGGGATTTACAATCATATCCAAATGCTAAGGGATGGGTTTCATAACTCTCCCCCCTTTAATTGAATTTTGTCCTTAAAATTATGTATGACGTAATGAGTATGTAGAACAAAAATAATGTTAAGCATACAACTCCCCTTCTCTCTTAATAATCAAATAAAGGTATTTTAGAATACCTCACTTGTTATTTATTACTAAGAGAAGGAACTGCAGCTTATATAAAAGAGAACAGTAATAAAAATAAAACATACATCACATATAATATTCAAAGATTTTTCCTTTAGGCTAAAAGCATACCTCATAACTGGAAAAGGTGTGGATATTATCGTCTCATCAGACTCTCTGGCTCTCAAGTCATCTCCTTAACTGTGGCACTCTGCCATAAGACTTTCACCATCAGAAAAGTCTTGTTTTTCAATATCCGCTCTTGTCAATCAAGAATCCTCACTGGCTGTACCACACAATTGAGATCCTCTCTTAAATCCACTGGTGGTGTCTCAAGTATGTGGGAAGGATCCGGCATATACTTTTTGAGCATAGCTACATGAAAAATATCAGGTATCATACTCAGCTGTGATGGCAAATTTAATCTATAGGCTACTAGGCCTATTCTTTCCACAATACCGAATGGTCCAATATATCGAGGATGCAACTTTCCCTGATTCCTGAATCTGATTATACCTTTCCAAGACGATACTTTCAAGAAAACCTGATCGCCTATCTCAAACTCCAATGCTCTCATCCGAGTATCAACATAGGATTTTTGTATATCTTGTACTGCTTTTAATCTTTCTCTGATTATCTTGACTTTCTCAATGGTGATCTCAATCAACTCAATACCATTGAGCTTTCTCTCACCAACTTTATCCCAACACACTGGGGTTCTGCATCTTCTACCATACAAAACTTCATAGGGTGCAATCCTAATGCTAGTCTGATAACTATTGTTATACGCGAACTCTATCAACGATAGGTGCGTATCCCAGCTGCCTAAAAATTCAATCACACATGCCTGAAGTATGTCCTCTAGCATCTGGATGGTCCTTTCTGATTGCCCATCAGTCTGAGGATGAAATGCAGAACTGAAAGTCAACTG
>JAVXUL010144855.1:0-29954 GCA_035590515.1 Trichilia minutiflora
ATTTAATAATTTAATATGATTTTGGTAGGTATTGAAGATATTAAGCTGCATATTGGGCATCAAAATGACAATTTGTAGTTGGCGTACTTTCATTTTGAAAAAATAGACTAAATTGATATTATTTTAACAGTCAAACCGACGAAAGAGGATATAAATATCATTTATGTTCACGAAATAGAATATAAATGTCAATTTTTAAAATTAAAGGGATGTACATGTCATTATACTTTTTGGGTGAGTATGTCATTTTAACTATCTTAAATTGCATATTGCTTATCAATATTTATAATTATTTCTTTTATTTAATTTTGGGAATACAATGTTTCTTATAATAATAATAATAATAATAATAATAATATATTAAGAAAAGATTATTCTTTTAAAGGAAAATTGTATTTTTAAAACAAAAAAAAAATGTTTGTCCGCGTTTGTTTTTAATATTATACAAAAAGTATATTTACATATCATTTTAAAAATAAGTCAAAACTAATTTAAAACAAAGTTCGGTAGTTTCTAAAATCTTAATTTAATAAAAGTATTAGTTCGTTTTCTAACAAAATCTCTGAAAATTAATTCTTTTGCATTTCTAAAAACTAAATATTACTAATACACATAAACAAAAACTATATATTGATATGACTTCTGTTATAGTTTTTGATGTTATATTAAAAATAAATATATATAAAAATTAGGATAAATTAATATAGATTTTCACTCAATTTAAGAATAATATGTTGATTGAAAATCCTGATGAATGCATTTGAGGGAGAAGATAGAGTACAACAAAAATGCATATATTTTATATTTGTAATAATATAAATAAATTAATTAGGAAGGGATATATATTTAGAAGCTATTTAAGAAAATTAAATACCCTTTTTGTATCTAAAAAATGACTCTTTTATTCCCTAAAAAGTATCTCAAAATTCGTACTAAATAAACAATATAAACATATTTAATTATTTAAATAACAAATTTAACAAATTAAGTATTTTAAGTTAAAAAACTTATTATTTATTTTGAAAAAGCATTTAACAATAATTAAATATAAGAAATTAACTTTCTTTGTATGAATCATTTTGATGATAAAATTTTATATTATACGAAATTACTAAATTTGTCACATGGAAGGTGCATTTTGATTTCCAAAAAAAAAAAATCTCCAAGGAAAAAAATTGCCAATCACTATTTTCTCACTTTTCTATGAATATTAATCACAATATTATCTTTTTTTTTTTTATTTTGGGTTATCAAGGCGTGGGAATTGTGGACCAACAATAACGTATTAGAGTTGATTGATCCATTGTCAGAAGCACCATCCTCCAACCAAACATTGGTAAGATATGCGAATATAGCACTTCTTTGTGTACAAGAAAAAGCAGAAGATCGACCCACCATGGCCGATGTTATGTCCATGCTCACAAATGAATCTGCAGCATTATGTCCTCTTAAACAACCTGCTTTTTCAAATGCTAGAAATAGAGTGTTCAGGCACACCTACCACTGGACAGCAGAATTGTTTTATCAATGAAGTAACGATTTCACTTTTAGAGGCACGTTAATTTTATTTGTTAAATTTTATGTATGCTAAACGCTGTTGGTTTGTGAGTTGGATTCAATTTCAAGACCTTTTTGTGTATCTAAAAGATTTTTCAGTTAAATGATAGGTAAAATTCTACTTAATTATTTTATAATAACTTTAACGTGGCTGACAATGTGAGATAGAAATTTTTGGAGCATAATGATGTCTTATTTCATCAAATATTTATACTACAATATAACGTTCCAATACTAGAATATAGGATTAAGCAAAGAAAATCAAAATAAAATAAACTTATTCTTCTCTCCCAAAAATCAGTAACCAATCCTTGATTCAGTTCATCTAACGTTCAGCTCCTATTTTTTCTCAAGTTTGGATCATTTTAACTTTCTTCCCTTTGATTCAAGATTTAGATATCATCCCGAGTTGTTCTTTGAAAGTTTGAAATTGATCAGCTGACAATGGTTTTGTAAAACTATCAGCTACTTGCTCCTTTGTGTGCACATACTCCAAACTAATTGCTTCGTCATTGATTTTCTCTCGAATAAAATGGACCTTTATGTCAATATGCTTAGATCTACTCTGTTGAATTGGATTCTTTGATAAGGCCATAGCTGATTTATTATCATACTTAATTATGCATGGGTAATTAGTATTTCCTCCAACTTCCTTAATAATTCACTTCATCCACAATGTTTGAGCCGTTATAGTACTCATGGCTATGTATTCTGATTTAGTTGTAGATAATGCTACACACTCTTGTTTCTTTGTTGCCCATGATACCGCTAAACCTCCATATAAAGAAACATAACCTATTGTACTCTTCTGATCCTCAAGACAGCCTCCCCAATCGCTATCTATAAAGCTTATCAACTTGACATCTTGATTTGTCTTGAACCATAAACTTGAATCTCGAGTGCCCTTTATGTACGTCAGAATTCTTTTTGCTGCTACCCAATGTTACTTGGTGGGTTTATGCATAAATCTTGCAACATAGTTGATCTAGAAGACTATATCTGGTCTTGTATTTGTAAGAAACATTAGATCACTTACTAAGCTTCTGAATAAAGTTTTGTTGACACTCCTTGAGCCATCATCTAACCTCAGCTTCTTATTTGTACACATAGGAGTTGTGACATGGTTGCATTCAGCCATGTTGAATCGTTTTAACAATTCTTCTGCATAACTCCTTTGGTTGACAAAGATCCCTCATTTATATTGTTTAACTTCGAATCTAAGGAAATATCTCATTAAGCCCATATCTGTCATGTCATAAGATTTCTCTATCACTCTCTTAAACTCCTCAAGCATGTCTTTCAAATTTCCTGTATAAATTATATCATCTACATAAATAAATACACAAATAAAGTTAGTTTTTAATTTTTTTGTGAATAAGGTTGGCTCATTGATGCTCTTTACTTAGCCATTCTTTAAGAGATGATCTTTAATACATTTGTACCACGCTCGTGGAGCTTGCTTTAACTCGTACAATGATTTGTTGAGCTTGTAAACCATCCCTATGCAGTTTTCTTTCTCAAACCCAAGCGGCTACTCAACATACACTTCTTCTTTAAGCTTGCCATTCAAAAAAGCAATCTTGACATCTAACTGGTATAATTCCCATCCTTTAGATGCTGCCACACTTATTAAGTATCTGATTATTTCAAAGCGAGCCACTGGTGCAAATGTCTCGAATACATCAATTCTATAAGTTTGTGAGTATCCCTTAACCACTAGTCTAGCTTTGTGTTTTGCACGCTCCCATCTTAATTCAGTTTGGTCTTGAAAATCCACTTCAACCCAATGGCTTCTTTTCCTTCAGGCAACGTTGTCAACTCCCAAGTGTTATTTTTTTAAGTGGCTTCAATTTCTTCTTCCATTGCTTTCACCTATTTTTCTTCCTTTACTACTTCTTCAAATGTTACAATTCAACCATAAATAATGCCTGTGTGTTTGTATAGATGTCAGCTAGGCTCCTTGTGCAAGTGCAAGATTGAGTTTCTGGTTTGGCTAGACTCCTTGTATGGGTGCAAAGTTGAGGTTTTGGTTCTACTTGTTCTTGTTGTTCTTTATTGAAAGAGATATATGCCCTAAAAGCCAATCATTATGTGATCTATGATTAGAACTTTAAAAATCTCTTGAAAATCTTATGATTAACAAAATGAGTATTTTCCAAATATATTATCATTTATTATGATAATATGTATGTTGATTTACATGTCATGATAAAGCCCGTAGAATGTATGTAATACATACTGTTATGATGAGTTCATATTTATGGGACTGTGTGTTAATAGCATCATTCCTAAATGTTCCTAGTTGTGGAACTATAAAGTGGGGCCTTTATAATATCAAAAAGATTAGTATACACTATCCTTACTTTATGCAATAGAGGATAATCGATCTCATAGATTACTTGTGTGGAGACACTAAAGGAAGTGTATAGGTGCTCATTAGTTGAGTATGAGTTCACTGAACAAACTCGCACGAATTGTCCAAATGTTAATTACACTTAATCATCAATTGGACATTCATCGTATTAGTGATGTAAATAATTCTTAGACTTTACAACATTAGGGTTACCTTATGTGTCAATTGCCATACTTTGATACTGCTCAGGGCAAGTCTATCCTTAGGCTTATGATAGGTAGTTATTGAGTATGGTGAGACATTCATAAAGGTATATGAATGTTCGAGAAAGGATCTATCAGCCTTAGTGTTTGAGGGAGAATGCTCTATATAAATAATTCAGATTTGACTCATGAAATCCTCAATCGGGGTTGTATATTATGTTTGATTGAGAAGTGTATTCTCAATGAAAATACACAAGAGAGTTATTATTTATAATTTATTCTACATAGCATTGAATTTAAAAGGGGTTTGATGATTATAGTATACCCTTGATTCGATCAGAGCATTGTGTGATAGAAGGAAGGAATTATACAGTAACTGATGACAGAAAGGTTCATTTTTAAAGCTGCGAACTTCATTGTAATCCAGGGGCCATATTGTATGGCCAAGTGTTAATATTGGTTTGTAGACATATTTAATTAATCTATATAGATTAATTAAATAAAAATAATTAAAGAGTTTAATTCTGGATATAAAAGGAATTAAAGTAATTTAATTCACTTATATCGTCTACTATCGGCTTTACAATGAACCTATTGAGTCTTGTCTGCTATTGGATTGTTTTTTCCTTAATTAGTTTATACATTGCTCTTATATATTAAGTTAAGACAATATGATTGGTGAATCTAAACTTGATATACAAATAAGTAATGTATGTTAATATTTCTTCCTAGCAAATAAAATGTTGACAAGTGGCGAAATCCTAGCTCTAAACTTATTTAACAAATGGATGGATAAGATGCATGTGAAGTCCCAGTTGGCAGAATCTCAGAGTGAGGTGAATTGGATATTAAAAAAATTGACTTAAACAAAAATTGTGAATTCAAAGAAATGAATGCAGACAATAACTATGTGCGTAAAAGTTAAATGGACATAGGACAATTTTTATAGTGGTTTGACAATGTGTCTACGTCCACTCTTCTCGAATGAATCCACTCACACTGAGGATCACTACTTTGTTTTCATAGGTTAAGAGTAACCCAAATACAACTCCTTCTTTGAACGGGTGAAGGGCAATCACAAAATACAACTTTCTTTTTACGGGTGAAGTGTAACCCAAAATAAATCTTTCTTAACAAAAGGGTAAAGAGTAACCTAGATTAATTCACCAGGAATTAATTTTAAAACTCTCTAAAAGAGTAGATAATCAAAATGCTCACTTTCTTTCACTAAAATTAATAACAGAGAATAAACATAGAGAGAATAAAATAAAAATTTGCAGAGAATAATTCAAGCTTGATCAAATGTTTGTTAATGCTCTTCAACAATCTTTTGTCTTCAAAAATGGTTGTTTATATATTTGCAATCAATTCTTCCCAACGGTCATATTTTCCTTCATTAATGGCGGCATTAAATGCCTTTGAAACTAGCTATTATAACTTGATTTTTGCAAAGGTGTCGATACGATGACTCAAGGTATCGATAGTTTAAGAAATTTAGCCTGAAGGTATTGATATATTCCTATTTCGTATCGGAACCCTTTGATGTGAAGGAGATGATGTTCATCATGGAGGTGTCGATACGTTTGATAAAAATCCTGAGGTATCGACATGTTTGTGAAGAGGGTGCTTGAACAAGTCTTGAGGTATCGCGTTTGATCAGCCTTTTCAGGGTATCGATACGTTTGGCTTTGTCTTCCAGGGTATCAATACGTTTGATGAAAGGTTCCAAAATGTTTAGGCACCTACCAAAAGGTGTTGATATGTTTAAGGCGAGGTTCCAGAACTCGGACTTGATTTTGACACTGTAACTTAAACGTGTCAATACGTTTAAGCAATGTATCGATATGTTTAACCTTGGTGAGCTTTCCTTGATGCTTTCTTCACATTTTTTTCATCTGTAAAAATGGATAAACTTTTCAAAGAACAAGTGACTCATATATGCTCGTTTTATCAAATAAATTTATTCTAATTTTCACATTTATGAATTTTATTACTTGTTATTTATTTTGGCATTATCAAAAACAATATAAATTAGCCATTTAATCATCAAAAATACTTCAAACCTATCACAGTCATGCAAAAGAATGGATGTTGTGTCCAGCTGTATTGATGTCATACTTCTTGATTTTTCTGTAAATAACTTATTGGAGCATTGTTTAATCACTTCAAACATGCGTAAAGATGAACTTCTAGTAGCTGAAGATGTTGAAACATCGTGTGAAACTTATAATGAAGAGGATGAGGGTGTTTTTACACTTGAAGATCTGACGGATGATGAACCAAATGTGGTAGAAAATAATTTTGAAAAAGTCAAGTCAGTTACACCTACAGAAGTGCAATCTTTAAAGCAACTTCCTGACCATTTGAAGTATGCTTTCTTGGGAGAGAAAGAGACCTTGCTTGTCATTATTTCATTCTTCTTATCTCATGAGCAAGAGGAGAAGTTGCTGAGTGTGTTAAAAAGATATAGATCAACCATTGTATGGTCAATTTTGTACATCAAAGACATTAGTCCTATAGTGTGCATGCATAAAATTTTGATGGAAGATGTCTACAAGCCTACTATTAAACATCAAAGGAGATTGAATCCAACAATGAAAAAAGTTGTGAGAGCTGAAGTTTTGAAGTTGTTGAATGCTGACATCATTTATGCTATTTCAAATAGTTTGTGGGTGAGCCCGGTGTAAGTAGTGCCCAAGAAAGGTGGAACTATTGTTATAAAAAATGATAAGAATGAGCTGGTACCAACAAGGACAATGATAGGATGGAGAGTATGTATCGATTACAGAAAGTTAAACAAGGTTACAAGGAAAGATCACTTTCCATTGCCATTTATTGATCAAATGTTAGATCGATTGGCTGGTTATGAGTTCTATTACTTTCTTGATGGTTATTCAGGATACAATCATATTTCAATCTATTTGGAGGATCAAGAAAAGACAACTTTTTCTTGCCCATATGGTACTTTTGCCTTTCAAAGAATGTCATTCGATTTATGTAATGCTTCTGTGACTTTCCAAAGGTGTATGATGACTATCTTTTTTGTTGTATAAATGAATAGAGTATGAATAATTATACTAATAAATTATACCAAATAAATTTCTAGAAAATATTGAAAGATCACAAATGATCTCTCTTAAAATCCAATCTTTGGGCAAATTTTTTTTTTTAGATTTATAACTTAATAGCACGATAAAAATATGAAATTCTTAAACTTAAATAGCCAAACTAAATTCCTATAACCAAATAACCACAACTACTAATACATTGGTTATTGAAATATAATAAATTTCAAAGAAATAAGTGGTATAAAATAAAAAATAAAAAATAAAAAATTTAATGAGATTCGAAAAAAATATTTATACCCTCAAATACAGTAAAAAAATTCATTATTTTTAAATTTCATCGATATTACAAAATTTTGAGTTAAATTATAAATAGACCAAAATGCAAATTCTAAAATATTTGAGCTTAATTGACAATATCCAAATTTTCAAGTATTACAACAAATACTCAAAATATAAAAGAAAAAAGGAAAACAATTCAAATCATAGCGACCTTTGTGAAAAAAAAATCTTTTGGATCACTTTAAAACCAAATCCTTAGCCTCTTTATATAAACCTAAGGTTTTCATTAGGCCTAAAATTTTCATCAATACTTACATTCTTCACATGTGAGACAAAGCACACAGGCTAATAAGCCAATTTTTCAACGTAAATAGTGATCAGAATTCGGATCCACCGAGGAAAGTTGGCACTACTACTACTATACTATGCATGATGAAAAATACATTTTCCTGTTTGGCATCAGGTTTCATGGTCATGGATTCTGTTTTCTGGTCAAGAAGTTTCACCTTAAGAAACTTGATCAACTTCATAATCACAGCGACCTTCAATTACTGGAAGAGATGTAAAATGGTTGCTCATTTGTTAGCAATATTTATGTACCTGATTTACGATCTGTTCATACTTTTCATAGCATCCAAGTAGTCTTGATTCATAATTTTCCTTGGACATTCTATTTATATTTCAATGCATTATAATTTCTATGAAGGGTCAGGATTGCACTTTGTTTTTTTGGATAAGGATTTATTTATAATGCGTTTAGCTTCGTTGAGATCGTGTTTCAGATTGTAACAGCAGAAAATGACCTTTACAAATTAGGGAAAGTCAATGCATACGAGACTGATGATGTGGTACATTATCAATCGTTAATCGTACGTACCGGATGCACCCAACTTTTGTACAAATAATACACTACATACATATGATTTTTTTTCTTTATTTGTGTTTTACCTAAATTAATTTAGATTATAATGACTTGAGAAAATTCTCTTTAAAAAAATATCTAGAGAAAATTTTCTTAAAATAATAACAATAACTTGAGAAAATTATGATTCTAAGAAAATTAATTTTCATAAATAACTTAAAAAATAAAGTGTTATGGTAGTATTAGTTGTCATACACTTCATATTATTTATTTTTATTAATTATATAAATTTTATATTTTTAGTAATTAATATTATTATAAATTAAAATTTAATATCGATTTAAATTTTATTTATTCTTTTAAAGATTTTCAAACATTATATAATTTTATTTATGTAAAATTGAGAATTATTTTTTATTTATTAACCACCAATTAAACTTACACGTATATATTTACTCTGGTAAAAATTTGAATTAACAATGAATCCTCATTCTATTATTATATCAAATCAATTTTTATGCAATAATTTATATAAAATGTTTAATATAATTGTAAAATAATATTCAGTTAACTAATTAAAAAATTAGTTAGCATCATTAATATTATATCCCTAGCTTACTACAAGCTGTGTATCAACTTACACAAGAACGGTGAAACTGAAAATGACCAATTAAGCGTATGTTTAATATTATTATTTTTTATTTAATTTTAAAAATAAAATTTAAAAATATTTAATAAATAATAACTTTTATATTTAGATCCTTATAATTTTACATGTTAAATAAATAATAAAATTTTAAATTTTTTTAAAACAAATATATATCTTTTTAATTCATAAGATAGCTTGATAAATCTTAATTAAAATATAATAAAATAATAATTATTATATTATTTTGTTATATTTATTTTTTAATTGAATAATTTTTAATGAAAAATATGTATTTAAAAAAAAAGTGTTGAATTTTTTATAAATTTTTATATGGATAAGAATGTAAATAAATTAATTAGATAAACAAAATTTTGTAAATATATTTCATAAAAATTTTCAAATATTTAAGATTCATTCCAAAAATAATTTTTTTTTTACTTTTTTTATTAAATAAAAAGTGTCTTAAAATTGATTAAGTTAAAAAAATTCGGCAAGTAAAGATTAAAATTAAATAAAATAAAATAAACCTCCTCCTACTCATAATGAGAAAATAATGATCCCACTAAATTTATCTAAATTTTGAATCATATAGTTTATATATTATATTTATATAGCTAATTTTCACTTAATTTCGTAAATACAATTATAAAAAATATTCAATAACACCTATTTTTAATAAAAGTCAATCATATTTTAATTAAAATTTAATAATTTAGATTTCATCGCATAATAGTTGTAGAGCAAATATACTGTCTACAATTATCATTCTGGGCCCCCAAGGGGTGTGGCTCGTTGGTAGGCGGATAAGTGATTGGTGTAGAAAGGGCACGCAGTCCAGTATTCGATTTCAACAAATTGCAACCTTTGAAAAAATCTGGGACAGTCAGAATTTTATCTGTTCATTTGGTATCGTCTGTCGTAAGATACTTACCTATCGTAAGGTACCACAAGACGCTTTCTAACTTAGGCCTAAACTCTGTCCTAGTGACGCTGTTTTAGGATAGTCGAGGACCTAGATCCCTGGGACAAATTCCGGGACAAAAAAATCACAGGACATTGACTGACAGACGGGATTTTCTCGTATCCAAAAAAAAAAAAAAAACTATCATTCTGGTTATAATGGCTCATTACCAAATATACTATTGTTTAATTTCGTCAACTTTATCAGGAGGAAAATACTTATAAAACAACGTAATAGCTTTAAAATGTCACAAACATTTTCCGGACGATTGTTTTCAGTTACAGTAACAGTCAAAATAATATTCAGTCATCCATAATCACCACGACAAATATTAATTCGGCAGCCAGATTTTAAAGCTATACAGACAATCACAACCAAAGTGTCAGTTTTAGGGCACCTATTAACATAAAAGGCAAGACGAATAGTCTGAATACCCCCAGTTTCTTCCTCTTCATGGAGTTTTACATGCTATATAATCTTCTCATCTTGACGCCAATGTCCAAAAATTTAAGAGGAAAGATGGTAAAGCTGTAAACCAGCTAATGAAGGCCATGGCAGTAGCAGTTTCAAACTGTACACAGTGATTCTGAGAACAACTTTGAAGATCATTGTCAATAAGAACTGTTATGCCAGCAGAAGCGCAAGCCGCAGCAAACATAAGAGTGGCCGTTATCTGCAAGGAAAAGGAAAATCTTCATTTAGACATAAAATAAAAAATAAAAAAATCAAGTTGATGAATAAATTTACAGGTCAAAGTCGATGTCTTCACCAAGTATACAGTACAGGATGTGAGAGGAATTTGCAGCAGAGGAGAAACAGTGCACGTGTGTTTGTGTGTGTGTGTGTGTAGAAGCATTTCAGGTGTTTTCTCGTTTCCAAGGGTATTCTGTTCAAAATGTAACAAAAGTTTCCAGCATCTCATAAATTGTTAAAATTAGTTCCACTGAATAAGTTTAGGTATTTCTCTATACATGACTGACAAGGAATTTATATCAGGTTATCTTAGATATGAAAAGTTTGTGCCAGAAACAAACACCGTACAAAAGATTTGTAGGAAGAAGGAAATAAGAGCTTTTGTCCAAAATACTAGAAGTGATTATGAAAAAATGTTAAAAATGTAGCAGGATTTCTGAAAAGTCCTACTTCATTTGTACTAGGCTCCATTGTGCCTTTCAAATCCAAGTATGTCTTAAAGCCGCATTCAATTTGATATTTATAGCAAAATTCTGAGATTGAAAGTCAACAGGATGTGTTCAAAATTGTAGCTGTAGCTCTAAACACCAAAATTAGGAAATAGAAAGCAAATTGATAAAATAATTAGTTGACTTTAGTTTCCTTTTCCAATAGGCAAATTCAATATATCTCCCTGAAAGCAATCACAAGATAAATAAGGAGTTCAAAATGTCTCCACTACTTGGGTGCCACATCCATATTTAACTCAACAATGGTACCAAATAGTATGTCAAATGCTAATTGCAGTGGTAACTTTATTTAAAATAGCAAAATGTTGAGACAACCGGCAATGAAAGGAAACAATTCTTCAATGAATTAACTAAACCAATTTTAACTTGTGTTATCTTACCCCATCACCAATAGTGAACAAACTGACAATTCTATTATTCTGCAAGGATCGCATCACTGAAATGGCATAAATGTCTGTGATTGCCAGCAAAAGGCTCCACAAACTCTGCAAGCCAGAAGCTGCAACAAGGAAGCTGAGGAAGGAAATATAACAAAAGTTTTCATTTCATGCCATGAATCATAAAAATTTAAAATCTAGAATTTCAAACTGAAAATTCACCATTTCACTTGGTTAATCACATAAATGTTCAGTCAGCAACATGTTTACATGCAAAAGCTGTTGAAGATAGGATTGTTTTCCATTAGATGACACACAAAAGAAATAATGTGTAAAAACTATAAATATTCTTGTCCTGGTCTGAGTAGCTCCTCGGATTTCAAAAAATAGTTAAAGCATGTTAAATGGGCCAGAGTAAGTGTGTTTGCTGCCATTGTGAATTGTAGCTCAGAATCATCCAATCCTCAAAGCTTAGGGCACAGGGAAGGATAGTCCAATCATTTTATCCGTTCCCTAAACCTAATTGAAACTTAGGAATGTATGTCATACAGCATATCCACCAGTACTTCAGCTTTACCGAAATATCCAGCAACAAGCAACCAAGTGTTTTGAGGGCCCAAAAGACATGGAACCTACTGCCTTATATGATTTTCATTATAGTTATCACAAGTACTGCAGCATTTCAGAGAAGGCAGCCTCTATAGGCACACAACATTATCTGCCACAAACACTACCTAAAATTGCAATCCCACAGATATGGCAATATACCCATAAGCTGAAGTACAAATTACACAAAGGCAAAACCATGATCCAACCCAGTG
This sequence comes from Trichilia minutiflora, assembly GCA_035590515.1. Classification (NCBI taxonomy): domain Eukaryota; kingdom Viridiplantae; phylum Streptophyta; class Magnoliopsida; order Sapindales; family Meliaceae; genus Trichilia; species Trichilia minutiflora. Next base: position 12,333 of record JAVXUL010144855.1, read on the forward strand.
ACATAATTAGCCACAGAGACCATGCAAAGAACAGCAAGCTTCACACTAAAATGGCTATAATGTGGAAGTAAAAGTTGGCCAAATACATTGACAAGACACTTGTACCTCGTAAACAAATACATCTGTGAGATACTTACTGATGGCCCCTTAACGATCAATCTTAAAAGATGACTTGATAGCACATGATATACTTTGATATATAGGAGTGTAGTGCATCCATCAACACAAAATGAAGAATTGGAATAAAGGCATCATGTTGAATGAGACATCACAAAACCAAACAGGTACTTAAACAAAGACGCATGAAGCTATACATAACAAACATTAGATTTCTTTCAAGAAAGTTTAACTGAAGGTTTTACCTGTGTAACCTTCCACGCCCTCAATCTCTCTTTCTGATTGTTCCAGTATCTTAATCCCTCCCTACTCTACACATGCCATTTTGAAATGACAAGACCATTTAGATACAACTCCTAAAGAATCCTAAAAGCCTACTGTTCCTATCCAAACATGATTATATAGAGGTAACCAACATATACTACACACATAAACTACACAACTTAACCTAAACTCTATATATTCACAGTCAATTGGCTTGATGGATACAGAAAACTTAACTCCTATGTTTGAAAGAAAAAGGAATCTAACCTCATGTCTAGAACAAAAGTGGACGTGGCTAAGTCCTACAACATTACCAACAAATTTCATGACTATAATAAGCTTTGTTTTATAAAATTCATAGAGCGTCACTGAAAGTACATACCACACACAGAATTGAATTTAACTTATTTAAACACACTCTTGCATTAGAGTACTGCAAAACTTATATATGCAGAGAGGACAGGTTAAATCTCAGATCTACCTCCACACGAAAATTTACAAGTACTATACATTGCTTACCCTAGCAAATTAACAAAACTTCATAAAAAGAAGGAAAAAATGCATGTACCCACCAAAAAGCAGCAGTGAACAACATCAATTCAGCAATTGCCAAAATTGAAAAAATCTTAACATCCTGGGCATGACAACAGAATAAAACAGTTTGATGTTCAGTTGTTCACACTCCATAGTTCAGTACTTGCTGAACATCTTTTTCAAATCACGTTCCAAATCAAATTCTCATTCCTTATCTGTAACATAGTTATTCACAGTTGTTCTGTGAATCTAATCTAGAATATGAATCTTTGAAATGAATATGGGTTTCTAAAACTAGCTTCCAACCCACTTAAGATAATACATGTACTAGAATTTTCACCAAAACAATAATACAACAATGCGGACTTTACAGAACTGATAAAGCATGTTACCAGAAAGCAGTAACAGAAGGAAAGTCGTTAGTGGTTGCCATTATGCAAAGTGCTGCTACTGCAAAGATAAATTGACAGACACGCAAAGTGAGCCCACCGGGTGTCCCGGGCATGCCCTGTATGTCCTTCATCCTCACTCGTGGAGCATTCCCGCCTTCTGTGGTTGGAGGATCTTCCACCGGGTGAACCGATGCATGGCTCACATTCATCTCTTGAACACCACAAGCTTCAATTCATATCTCCCTATCCCTCAAGCTCTCTCTCTCTCTCTCTCTCTCTCTGTCTCTCTCTCTCTCTGTGTCTGAGATCTATGATTTGTGTATCAAATTATCAAATATCAACGTGTTATCACTGCATTAGGTTAAAAGAACATAAATCAGTCAACGGAAATCCAGCACAAACTTCAATACGCAGCTCTCTCTTAAAATTATCATCTCTCCCTATATTCGGATTAAAATAATACAAATTACAATGTACAGTTAAATTCTCAACTTTTCGACATCGCAAACTTCAATCAATGTCTCTTGGTCGTGTTTAGAATTTCTATTAAATCATCAAAAACGAATGTTTCTCTATGGAAATTAAGTAAATCTAAAAGTAAAATCAGTACCGCACTATTCAATATTGAACCTCTGTTTGGTTGCTGAGAAAACTAGAAGATGAAACAATAAAAAAGGGGAAAAGGGAGAAACCTTAACAGCTTATTGAAATCAAATTGATATTCTAAGCTACGTCGATGATAATTTCGTGATTTGAATTACACAGAACCGAAGATCTAACAAATAAATAAAACTTGTAACCAAAATCAATAAAAAAACAAATGAAATTACTAATCAAACATCTGACCCTTAATTATGAAGAAGCTGCCAAAACAGCAGAGATGAATCTTAATCGCTGTTAAAACTTCGGATTGAGGGGTGTCGTAATCAAGTGTTAAAACCTTAATAGAAGAGAAGGAAAGCAAAACCGCAAAAGAGACATTCCTCAAACCCGAGTAGCAGCCGAGTAGCTGGACGGTCAACTCGCTACTCTATTCCGTTGGCTGTTGATACGGGGTCTCACCAACCGTCTATTTGGTATTTATGCTTGCTTAATGGAAACCTGCTAGTTTCGCGGAATATTGGCAAGTATACGAGTTTTAGAGAATTAGAAGGGCAAAAATAATAATGTCGAAACCGTTTCGTTTAATTGAGTATAAAGATTTACCAATTAAAGGTTGTTATACAAATTACTAATGATTAATGTATGTTTAGAAAAATATAATTTGGATTAATTTAAGATAAAATTTTAAATTGATCTATATATTATAATTTAAAATTAAATTAAATTAATTTAATTTATTAAAATATTATAAATCAATTTAATTCAAACAGTAATATACGATTTAAATTGTTTGAATTTACGATTTAAATTATTTTATAAAATTAAAAATATAATAATTAATAATTATTATTTTTAAAATTACTTGTTAATATTTAAAACGTAAGTTTTGTAAATAATTTTTGTTTATTAATTATTATTATATAAAATAAGTGAAAACAAATTATATATAATTTAAGATGATAAATAAATACTAATAAAAATTTTATAAAATAATATTAAACGATTTAATTTGTGATTTTACAATTTGATATTAACTTAATCTACAAAACAAATTATAAATAATCGTTTAAAAAATATTAATTTATAAGTCCATCTATAAAATTTTCAAATCAATTCAAACCACTCTAATTTTAATAGTTTGCATTGAATTGGTTTAACAATACCCATCTCTGTCTATGTTGACATTAACTGTATGGTTACAAAATAAAAGGGTTCTCTTTTCTCTTGTACACCTAAAAGTCATACATACATATACTTGTGTATAAGGATAGAAAAGAAATTTCACATATTGATTAGTTATAGATAAGCTTCCTATCCTTGCGAGAAATGTTTTTATGTTCTACTTAAGAATGCTAAAAATCCCTACAGAGACAAAAGCCAACAGATCGGGCCTAACCAAAAAATGAGATAGGGATAGGAATAAGAATTTAAAACGGGGCAGGGATCCGTTTCCTCATTTTTATATTGAAATATTATTAATATAAAAAAGTTATTTTAGAATTAGAATTATTAATTTAAAATTTATATTTTATTATGTTTATTTTTTAAAAATATATTTGATTAATTTAGTTAATTTAATTAATTCAATATTAAAATTATATAACTATAATAATTTAAGAGTTAAAAAGCAATTTTTGAATTCTAAATATGTTAACTATAATATAAATATTAATTTAAAATTTTTAATTTATTATTTTCTCATTCAATTGTAATTTATGATAATTTAATGAAAAAATAAAGAGTAATTAAAAAATTCTTCCAACATTGCTTTCAAATCTTTTTCTTTTATCTTATTGAGTGATATACATTATCAGTCATGTTATAAAATTAATTATTTAATATCATAAATTGATACATAAAGTAATTCAATCTTCCTCCTATCATGTGTATGTCTCACAAGTGATTCCATGCATACAATCATAGTGTTGGAGAGCTCGATTCATTGGTTCTTACAAATATGCAAAATAGGAAAAAAATCTAAGTGATGTCTAGTGTTTCTGGTAAAAAAATTCTGATACTTAAGTTAACGAGGGTGTATAGGAGTTAATAAACTTATTTCTTCGTTCTCTTTTCTTTTATATGTTGTCTAAGTACATTGATATAGTTGAAATCCTCTTTTTTATATTTTTTACCCTCTTCTTTTTCAATGATGGGACTGTTTATACTTTAATCATTGAGCTGATTGACCATTGGAGAATGAGAATAATTAGATCAACTGTCAGAGGGTTGCATGTAAGCTACCTCAATATTGACGGTGTTGCTATCATTAATCAATAAGGTAATAAATCCCATGTCACTCACTTCTGTCAATCATTTGATATTTGATAGGACAGACCGGCTTGAAGAGGTGTGAGAGTGACTCAATCAATGGCCTGGATGCACCTTTAAATTATTCTCATTTTTATTAGATTGAGGATTCACATAAGACACTCATGGGTGCATATGCATGAGGCTAAATGATATGCCCTCTTTTTAGTACCTGACACGATACATGTGAACTTATGCAGGTTTACATTGACTTGATTTATTTTAAGAATTAGCTTAGGGATATTGCTATCTAAAAAGGGTCCTTGACCACACAGACCAATCCTTTTGCCTAGAGTCTAGGGGGTAACCTAAGGTGACCTGAGCCTGAAGTGTTGACTTTTCTTAGTACTATTTTTTTCCCAAAAATTTAATCCCACAATTGACACGTCGAAACTATCAAAATCTACTATGATAAACAGTAAAATTCATTTGAATGAAAGTTGATAAAACGTGTAATAAAATATATAGACAGGTTAAAAATGATGCTACAAACCTCGTGGTATGGTCAGTTTGCTCTAATTTCGCCTTAAACTCAAAAAAACCCAAATTAGAAACCGAAACCCTAGTTCTTCATTTTCGTTTTTATGCTCCAAATGCCAAATCGAAACCCATAGAGTGCTAGAGATAAAAAATACAAATGATTGATGATAAGGGATCAAAAATACAATAAGATTCTAGTGAGATAAGAGAAGAACAGTGAGAGAATGGTAGAGAGGGGAGAATGAAGGAAAAGAGAAGAACAATGAGGGAGAAACGGCTCAGCTCCCCTATTTATAAAAATAGGGATGAAATTATTTTTTTATCCTTAAGTTATATAGAGGAGAATCTTCTAAAAGAGGGTAAAAATTATCATTTCGCGTCGATTCGATCGAACGAATCGGGAAATTCGATCAAACGAATCGAGGGATTCATTCAAACGAATCTTAATTTGATCGAACAAACTGGTTTTCGATAGAACGAATCTGGCACTTTCGAAGTCAGAGAGCTCCCCAAATTTTTGTTCGAATGATCAAACATTCTTTCGAACAATACCATCGATTCGATCGAATGAATCACCCTTTGATCAGATGAATTTATGACCAGAATTTTCCAGGGAGTTTCTCAAAATTTCGTTTAAATGTTCCACCTTTCATTCGAAGGAATTGTTCTATTTATTCAAATAAATTTCTCATTAATTCGAACAAATCTGGGTTCAAGATTTCGTTCGAACGATTCAACTCATTTGTTCGAACGAATTACACATTTTTTCCAAAATTGAAAACCACCAACGGGGTCCTTAAGTTTACATTCTCAACACTCCTTAACGAACCAATTCTCAAGAATAAATTTCCAAAACCGCAATGATGTACTATCGAAATTCGTGATAAATGCAAATGCATGAACGAAAAATATATAAAATTATAATTATACCCTCAGGGTCTAAAGACGGAGCTCACAGATTGTGTTGTTAAAGTTGAGGGTGATGTGTTGTAATCTAGTCCCTCGATACGCTTATCATATAATGCTTTACATCCCTCAGTCTTCCCTCTATAACGTTGCACTTTTTTAGATCCGTTGCTCCGTTTCAAAATCAAATATTATTTTAATACAAAGAATGATATGGCTTAATTTGAGGCATTCTTTAGTCAATGATAGGGATGAAAAATTTTCCCTTATAAATAAGATACCCTTCCCCTTTTCACTCCCTTTACATTCTTATAGTGTCCATTATACTATCTTTTCTACATTAATTTCATCTTTTTCCTTCATGAAAGGTTCTTACAGAACAACAAGACTTTCAATAACTGAGTTCTTTCCTGGTAAGTCTATTTCTCCTCTTCTTTCGTATAATAGCAACACTTATATATTTTCTAAGATTTGGCATAGTGCTTTGTTATGGTCAAGTGTATAGGACTTAACCTAATTATGGAAGAGGCTTGCATGAGTGGTTATAGAGGGATTATGTATTTTTAAGAGAAAGCTTTTTATTTTTTGGGGTATAAAAAGGGAGTAACTTTTTATTTTGCTTGTTTTGCTTCTGTGACTCTTAGCTATTTTCGATTTTAACAAAGGTCAATGAATGAATGGGTGGCTTTTGTTGTAACTTCCAAGTGAAAATACCTAATATTAAAAAATTGAGTGACGTAGTCCGAAGCGACTAGAACATCATTGGCACCCCTAGTAGAGCTCAGAAGAGTGCGGATGATGGGTGCAATGCCTTAGAATAGCTCGATGAAGGGGGTCAAATGAGGCTGATTGGTACCTCTCTATTGTGACTGAGGTGAATCTCATTATCTATCATCAAATCTTCAATATTCTTGATAATCTTCACCTTCACATTCTAGCTCTAACAAATATTCGAGTCACCTAAGGTGAAGTGACTCTGAATAAGGAACACCTCCTGATAAAAGCACCCTTGCCCTTATAACGTTATTTCACAAGGATTTTCAAGATCTTGAGCATCCCGTCTACCAATTATCATTTAACAATTGATATATAGTGAGTGGGTTTTTTAACCTAAAAACTGATACCAAAGGCCCTGCCCTAACTCTTGATGAAGTGCTGCATATATTTAACCTTCATAAGAATATTAATTAATATCTTAAGTGGTACTATTTATAGATTCTCCTAGGGTATACTTCACTAATAAAGGGGAATCCCTCTTGTAATAAGAACTGAAAAAACAATTGGTTTATACCAGCGGTGATTGGTCAGAGTCTTTCTAGGGGGCCATCATTTCTTCTTTTAAGAAAACAGGTTGTTTTATCAATTCAAACTTTGTATTCTTTTTATGTGATAGTGTATTCTTAATTGAATTCTGGTTCCTTTTTATGCAAAGGCAGGAAAAAAACAACCTGATCTTCTCTCTGGTATAATGGATAAATTGCTATCTCTTTTAACCAAGGACATTAAATATTTGCTCAGCATTAATCAATCAAAAAATCCCACTTAGTGAGTTCAGCGGTGATACAAAATAAGTTTACCAAAGTTAAGAGCCTGGTTAATAAAGGTAAGTTTGTTCCTTAATTAAATTTAAGGTGTGTTAATGCCTGTTGAGTTAGCTAACTCATTTTTATTAACTCACGTAGCTATCAGGAAAGGTGAAACCCAGGTTGAGCAAATATAATAGGCAACTGATATTCTGAAAGGAATACTTTTCGAAAGAGTTTCCCAAGTAGCCACAAAGGGTGCTATAGGTATTAATAAGGAATCGAGGATTACAACTTAGGAGAAAGCACCTGTCTAGGGCGAGAAAGTGGGTGATTGCCTAAAAGAGGAAGGCATTTTTCTTATAGAGCTTTCTAATGCTCCCTAGACCTAGCCTTACGTAAAAAAATTGATCAGACTTAGGAGAAATAACCTATAAAATAAACAAAGGCTCAGTTATAGGCCCATAAGAAAGCAAGAGATGATATTACTCTACCTCTTTTGCCTTTTCGAGAATCTGAAAGAACTAAAGAGGGGGTTGACTCTTCAGTTATGCTCCCCTAAAGCAGGGAAATTATAGGGGCAGGGAAGGATCAATCCATTTCAGTCCCTTAAGATTAGGACGAAAGGAACATCCCTTTTGAAGAAAGGGGTACCCAAAATGACGGTTCTGGTACAGCACGCTCCATTCTTGCTGTCTTTCTTGCAAAGCTCTCAGAAGATAAGTGGGGCGATTATGGGTACCTTTTTTGCTACATCAATCATAGCCAAGAATAGATCACACCAAAATGAGCTAAAGAAATATCCTAGACTGATCCCTTGTAGGCCATAGACTATCTAAGCCTATGATACTATTGAGTAACTTCTTTTCCAACACTGATAGCCTTTCTTTCTCATTTTACCCTTAGTGTTACACAACTACTTTATCTCTTAGTAAGGTACTTACATAATGGATTTGTTTTAGAAAAACCTTAAGATCATCATTTGATTCAGAGAATAAACACCTTCAATCATTAGTAAACTTCATACAAAGAAGAAAAAGTTAAGAAAAAACATAGAAGCTGAACACTTTGTCGCTAAAGTGGTCTTGGTTAGGAAAAGAAAGAGCTGGACGAATTATGGCCTTAAAGTTACAAAAATCTCAATGGTCTGAAAAGAAGGAAACTTTGGAGACAAAAGCCACCATTACAAAGTCCAATGTTTGTGTCTTAAGCTCTAAATATGAGAATCTGACGAGGGAGCTAATAAAGATAAACAGGCAATATAACAAGCTTATAAAGTTTTATCAAACGCTTAATAAAGATCATGAAAGACTTGAAAAGCAAATGAGAGAGGTGGATGTGAACGATGATACGATAGAGATTAAGTACCTCTAACTTTATGATAAATGGTAAGCTTTGACCTTACATAATGAGGGTTTGTAAGAACCTTTGTGGAGGGAGTTAAGTGAACTCCTGTAACACCTGGCCCAAGACTATCAATAATATTATTCGCTTTGGCCCAACCCTTGAGGCCTCATAATTTTGTTCTTGGTAATAGTTTATACCGAGAAATTCCTAAGAGGTCACCCATCTTGATACTGCTCTCGTCCAAGCATGCTTAACTGCATAGTTCTTGGGAATAAACCACCACCCATCCCAAAAGGTCTTGTTGACAACCTGGTTCCAACTCTGCATATATAGCCCAGTAGCTCTCTCTCCTATTCTGATGTGAGATTCGATTCATTCCTGTCCCCTACCATCTTAAAAGCCTATCAGAAGCCGCTTCTTACTCAGGCTCCCTTGTCCCGATGCCACTTCTCGCCCTCATCGGATCGGGATGTTATAGGCCCATCAACTTTCGTTTGGTTCGTCCCTAAACCACCACCATCGTACTATAGGAGAGTTGGCTCTGATACCAATAAAATTATCACACCCTGACCCTAGTTGGCCATATGATAATCGTTGCGAATCATAGAAATACATCCTATCACTTAGAATGCACCCCTAGGACCCACAAGGTATTAGTACCTGTTTTTAAACTCATTTTCAAAAATAAAATAAAATAATATAATATAGAAGATTTTTAATCATACAAGTATCAACATTTGTATTTTCTTAAAATACAATACAAGTTATTCCTGGCCAAGCCAAATACATAAAATCACTTTATTACAAATAATTTTTCGTATAGTGGACTATAATGTAAAAACTTGAGTCAAGTACCTAAAAATTATGTTAAAGTCTCGTTTCAACTATACTAAACCGCGCTCGACTACACTAACCTGAAATGGAAAGTGAGGTGTAAGTATTTGAGAAAATACTCAATGAGTAGACAAATACACAAAAACAGAAATCAGAGGCCCATATATTGATTACGGAAAATCCTCGTAATCGTAAAATTAAGTATAGTGAAATGTGCCATCATATGCATGTCTAAAAAATCAATATAACATCAAATATGTATATCCCCTCCCATCCACTCTTTCAGAGCTGTATGGCTAATCCGTAATCCTGATTGGGGATATGTGTCCATGTATAATATCCCTCGGTCTATAGGATCCCATTCACTCCTTCTGAACTATATGATTGATTCGCAACCCTGGTTGGGATACTATCATATCCTTATAAGGCTAGCATACTTCAGCCTGGACATATGAATTCCACCTATCCTACCTAGGACTATATGATCATTCCACACTCTGAGGTTTATTGGATTCCACCCACTCCACATGAGCTGTATGGTCAATATTCACCCATATATAATCGATAATATGGCATATATAACTGTAAATCAATATCAATAGCTCATCAGGATAAATCAAATAACTGTTGGCTCACAAGGCCAAATTAACGAGTATGACACCCCGGTTATTACACTCAATTATGCCACATTCATAATCATATATATATATATATATATGTGTGTGTGTGTGTGTGTGTGTGTGTGTGTATGTACCATACATGTATATTATTTTTGTTCATATGTGTATGTTACTTTCTCTTTCAATCATACTAATAAAAAAAGTATATATATAAATGTCTAGGTAATTGGATTATCTAAATTATTTCTTACATACGCAATATAGACTGCATATCGATATTGTATAGTAGACACATTGAATATCTTCGATAAATATTATAAGATGATATTAGTCCGAGTGATATGATAGTCATGGCATTAGGACATTAGTGTGAATTAACAGTTAGAGAACTATTTTTTAAACATGATCAAAGAAATAATGAATTACACAGAATATATGCACTCAATGATTCATCATTTGATTATACTAGTATACGACATACTCCTCTAACCTGAGACGTCATAATCGTTATCTAATATAAATACACATTATTCATACGATGTATAAGTACAAGACTAATCGCATCTTGTACAAGAAGCCACTTTGATCAAAAGTTGTTTACATCATGATGTGAATGAATATCAAGATAGGATCCGTCAATGCGACATATTAGATTCGAGTTATCGTTGACTCGATCTGAATTGGAGTTTCTAGTAAAACATTAATAAATGGCTAAAACCCTAATACCCCTAGCCAGAGAATTTCTAAGTTATACAAAAGAGTTCGTAGTGATGAATTCAGCACGTAATGACTGATAATTTGATATTAACACTAAATTTAGAGTTTTGACTTTTTATGAAATCTAACTTAGTTGGGATTAGATGATAGAGAGACATTATTCATATATAATTTATAATCGGATGCAAAGGTTCGATGAAGATTTTTTTCATTGTAATTTATGGACTATAATACATTGCTAAATGTTAACTATAATTGTTAAGTATTCGAAGAGTTCGGAATAGAATTGATAAGATTGATTTTGACTCACAGCTAACACTACAATAAATCCAAGAGGTCACAATCCAAAATCATTTATTTTCTTACTTGATATGAGAGAGAATATTAATTATTATCTACTAAAAAGGCTAATACTCTAGGTGATAACAATCGACCAAAATTATAAATTATTTACACATTAAATAGTTTAATAGTTATGAAAACTTAACAAATTGACTTGATTATAACTTAAAATAAGTTATAATATTCTATTAATATTATAGAATATAAATAAAATTAATTAAAGTTGGTTTGATTAGCTTTAAGATAAATTTGGTATTAAATTATTTAATAAGGGAAAAACTTATCATTTCATCTTATTACTGTTATAAAGCTTGTTTAACAAACTTAGGATGTAAATATCATTGACTTTGAAGTCATTGATATTTTAGTAATTAAAGGTGGTATTATATATTCAACCTTTTTGTCCTTTAGTAAGTAATGTTTTCATTTTGAAAAATTGAAAACAAAAGAAAATCAAGCTTCCATATCTCCATCTCTCACAACCAAGGTAAGAAAAACAAGTGGGGTTTCGTTTCTTAGAGGCTTTCACAATTGGAACTCATTTCTTCATCATTAAACACTAAAGGTTAGTGTTTATACATTAATGATGTGATTAATGCCAAAATCTTACCCTAATGCATGTAATACCCTAAATTAATTTTTCAAAAACTTTTAACAACATAACAATGGTATCAGAGCATGTTTGTGTTGTTAATGGCATGATTTAAAGCTTGATTTATGGTTATGGAAGCTTGATTATTGTTGATTTTGATTATAGAAGCATAATGACAAAATTAGGGTTTATGGATTCTTTATATATTATTTGGGGAAGGTAATGAATAATTTAGCATCCTTGTAAATTCATGTCATTATTGTGATCATGTGATGATTATAATGTGTTGACAATACTACTTTTATATGATGAAATGTGCAACCATGAATTTGGAGTCCATTGCATTTGGGCAAGTGTAAAAGATGCATATGTGATATGTTATTTCATGAAATGACACCATGAATGCATGAGTTTTCATGCTGATAAAGTGCTATGGACATAAAATAAACCCTTTAGCATTCGGCCATTGATGAAAATATACATAAATGTTATGTTTTTGTTTAATAAATGTATGTTTAATTGGTAAATATGATAAATGATCATGTATTATTATGATTAAATGTTAATTGTAAGTGTATGATCATTATGGAATCTTTATATTTTGGTGATGATTAATTAACATGAATGTTGTGTTTTGTTAATTAATATTATTTAATTGTTAATAACCATACTTTATTATAATTAATTGTTAATTATATTCAAATGGTCATTAAGCATAACTAGGTTTGGCTATGCTTAGATTAAGATATCTATCTATATCTATCTATATAGATAGATAGATAGATAGATAGATAGATAGATCTATATCTATATCTATATATCTATATTTATCTATCTATCTATATCTATATAGATATCTATATATATAGATATAGATATTAATTAATAATTTGTGATCATTTAGATTGCTTAGTACATTGGGATATTAGGATATTGGTGATTAAATGTTAATCAACATCAATTGCTTAATTAATTAAATTGAATTCATTTGATGAATTAAATTAATTAGGTTAAATACATGTATTACCATGTGTCATGTGATGATATTGCATGCATGTAAATGGAATAGCATAAATGACAATACAATGTATGAGATATATTATGACATCATATATACAATTTTAAAGTTAACAAATGATATTAAAAATTGTCATTTTTTGAAGGAAATGTAAGTTAACCAATTGTTTTTATCAAAATGTTTGACAAAAATTTATTTTTAAATGATTTTGGTTGCTTGACCAAATGGTATTCAAGTGTATTTATCAAAATTGTTTTGAAAAATTGATGTTTTACTGTTTCCTTACTTTATGGCCAAATGATAGTCAAGGTTTCATTGACAAAATACCGATTTTTCCAATTAAAACTTGACTTGGCAATTTGTTTTAAGTAATACAAAATGATTTAATTGACTTTAAAGATATAAAACATAATCATTATGTTTGTTGACTTTATTTTGTGTATATAATAAGTTAATCTAATTAAATAAATAACGTAATTACTTATTCAACAAATAATCTTGAACCGAACAAAGCGATCCAATTGTTCGAGTGTTGAATAATAAATCAAACCAACGATATTATCATTTATTGGATAAGTGATAATTAACTGAACATAGAATTCTTAGGACCGAGTGCTAATAATCCACACGTGTAAGATAAGTATGATTAGTTAACTATAAATCGATTATTTGTGAGATCAATAATCTAAACTGAGCAAATGAAATTATTTATGAGATAAATAATTTCAAACAAATCAAGTAACATGATTACTTGTAAGATAAGTAATCTCAATCGAGTTATAAATATTAATTTTATTTGTAAGACTAATAAAATTTATGAGTAAAGAGCGTACTTGTATAACAAGTAACATTATTCAAAAAATTACTATTTATATAAATAGTAATCCGATTCAAAATAGTAATAACATATTTGTATGATAAGTGATACATATTACACAAGTGAATCTCAAATTGTGTGATAAATGAGATCAAATGTCACGCCCTAACTCGTGGATCCCACACGTGACAACCGTCACATACTCCCAAGGTATATTCAATCACCAGAACACACCCTGTGAGCCTGTAAATCCTTTACAAAATCTGTTCTCAAAACATTTATACAGTACTTTCAAAATCATTTTCAACCAAACACCCAAACCTCAAACGATTCCATGACAATTCACAAACACTTCAAAGTATTTAGATCAATCTATAAAGGTTCATCAATATAAAAATATGCGGGAATCAATCTATCCCAAAATATACCGTAAATATTTCTTACAAATTCTTTTATATTTCATAAAAGATTCATAAACAAAAATAAAATAAAACAGCAGACTCCAATGGACTGTAGACAGGATTAAGTGAGTCAACTTATCGTTGTTAGAGATATGCCCTAGAAACAATCGTGTCATATGGTTCTGGATCATTATTTCTTAAGTATATACCTTTTGTAATTAATTATAAATTGTTTACGATTAATTAAATGGCATTATTCTATCTTGCATTATGTTCAGTTGCTAATTTATTTATTTCTTTTATATGATGCAAGATATGTCCCAGATTGTATTATGTGTCGAGATTCTATCTATAAGGAGTTATAGATATGAGTACAGAATCTTTGATTTAAATACATTCTAAAACTTGTTCTCGGTTGAGATAATATCATGAGGGACAGTGATATTGTATGACCGACATGTTTTCTTGCTGCCACGAATTAGTATTGGATACTAATAGTTGGGTAACGAGTCTCATGTCATAAGAGCATAAACATGGAGACTGTGTTGGTGAATATGATACTAAACATGACCGATCGTGATAGAATCATATGGATGATTATCCACAATCAATGATTCGTCACACAGCCATACTAGTGTACCATTAGTCCTTTGACCTGAGATATCATGGTTGTAATCTACAATGAGGCACATTGTTCACTTATATATATTGCACTGGGCTAGCCACGCCTAGTGAAAAAAGTTTGTTGGTAATGTGTTCTTATTATAGAGAGTAGGTGATGATCAAGATAGAATCTGTCAACTCAGATATTGAAGCTTGAGATCTTAGGGAGAGCTGTCATTTATGAGAACTAAATCTCTGATCAGAGTACATGTGATCCAAAAAAGAGTTTTTGGATACATGGAGATTCCGTTTATGATTGAGGTTCTGATCCTATAATCGAGTTAGAGATTTGACGATTGTATGGTTCGCATTCGATCGGGAGTCGACAATAGAGGGACCATACTACATGTAAGTACGACTATATGAGTTTACTTGAATCTTTATTCTCTGTGTTCATGATATCTTGTTAGAGGTCGCTCATAATTATTGGGGACTTCGGATATAAGAGGTTATACCAAAGTGATATGAATGTGTTCATATACTCTCATGTCTAGATCACAGTGAATCTAGGAGGTCATACATAATATCTAAAAGTTGTTAATGGATAAAAGATATATTATTAAGCAAGTTAATGATATTTCATATTGACAAAAATAATATTGCTATGATATAATGATTGGTAAGCAATTTTATTCTTTATTATAAAGACTAAAATTTTATTAAATATTAAATAAATATTATTTTTTAAATAGATATTTGAATGACACATGACACAATTGTTGTTTACCAAGTATTTTCATCTTGTTCCTTACTTTTGATTTAATGACCAAGATAATTCCATAATTATCAATTATGATAATTAATAATAATGGATTATATTTATTTTCTTTTAATATATATATATATTATTTTTTAATGATATTATTATTAATTGTAATAATAATATATTTATTATTAGTTTTGGATAATCTTTTTCTTTTCTCACCAATTATAGTTATACATATATTGCCATATGTTGTTAGCTCATTGGTTATTTTGTTTCATTTTCTTTTATGGATGCCAACTATATGGCATTAAAGAAATGATTTCAAATTTTAATTTTGCCATTAGTTATATATATATATGTATAGCTACAGTGGAAAGGTGAGATGAGATGATTGTTTTCATTTTTCAAAACAAAAGAAAAAAAAGCAAAAGATAACATTCGACCATTGAAAGGGAGAAATTAGAAAAATTGTTTTTCAAGCTTCAAAGCAAGAAAGGAAGATAAGTAAGAGATCTAGGAGTTGTTCTCTTCAATTTCTTCAAAGGGAAAGGCAAAGGGTGTCAAATATATGAGACATGTTGACATAGGTTGCCATTCACCTTAGCAAAATTGTTTTGCTTACAAAACCAAGGTTTTCAACTATTCTACCACTTTCATATTCATCAAACTAGAGTGTTGATACTCTTAGATACTTGGGGGAGGACTTCAAGCTTCATTGAAAGTGGATTTGGGTAAGTTTTTCTTCATTTAAGTGCTTTAGTTTTTCAAAAGTTAAAAAATTCCATAATGTATACTAAGGGAACTGAGAAAAGATTCTAGGGTTTATGTGATAAACACCCCTTCAAAGTGGTATCAGAGCAAGCCTACATTTTAGTTTTGTACATACATGAATGAGGAAAATAGTTGGAAGCAAGCTTGTGTTGATTAAATTGAGTTTGGTGGCTCGTTGAGATTATAACTGTTATTTGCTCAAATTATGATTGGTTTGATGTGTTTCAATATTTTAGCATGTTTTTAGCTATGTTATGGAGGCCTTGATGTTCTGGTTTTATGGTAAAAATGATTGGAATTTTATGTAGAAGAAAAATCAGTTTCGGGTGCAAGTGTAGAGGACCCCCTAACTAGGTGTCGGGTGCGCAAGTGCACTTCACGCGCCCATCCGCCTACTAGCGAACTGGTGCATGATACAGTATTGGGCACGTGCATGTGATACACGAATTGCATGCCCAGGCCGCACCGCGCACACCAACGCCCCTATAGCAAACATTAATTTTTCCAGAAAAAATTCGTTTTTTCGCGTTTTCGCACCCTATATGCTTCCGATTTGAGTTTTAAGTGATAAGGATTATTAATTCTCAAATTATAAATATTTTTTAAGAAAAAAGAACATCAAACAACCAAGGTCTTTATTAGGGGCATTTTGATAATTTATCCATAAAGGAACAAAATATATAATTTTTAAAATTGTTCAAAGATTTTACATTTAAGAAATAATTATTAATTGTTCATAATGATTCCTAAGCCATCAATCCTATAAAATACTAATTTAATTGGTATTTTCTGTTATTAAAATTTTGATTTACTGAAATTGAAATTTTATACATGGAATTGTTCCATTCAAACAGAAAAGGTGTTTAAGCACTCAAAATTAAAATTTGATTGAATACTAATTCGTATTAAATTTTAATTAATCTAGAATTAATAGAATTTCAGTGGAAGTAATTAAATACTTCATATCAATACAAGCAATAATAATATATTTATTGTTAATTTATTATATTGATATGATCAATTAGTAATGGATTAAGATTTAAAATGATATCATTTTAAAAATGATATAGGTTTAAATCCCATAACTGGAATAAAAAGATACCTAAAGAAATCTCCCCTTAATATAATTTTAGGCTCAAACCTTCCAATACAGTCAGTAAATTGTTAGTGTATACCCTAGAAACCATTCGTGTTATCGGTTTTAGGGTTAATGATCTTGTATTAACTTATATTTATCACTGAAAGAATTATTCTTTATTCACATATATTAGTTGTTTCCTTTATATTGGCATGCTCATATATAAAGAATGTATGTAAATAGTCCAGATTTTTTTGTTTAATTGTTAAATAAAATTATCAGATTGTTCCTTACGTACGTGATATGGATTGGGCAACTATATTACATAGTAAGCATACTAGTTACCACCTAATGATATCATATGATGATATATGTAGGCTGACAATATGGGTATTGTCAGAAGCGCATTAGTATGGATTTATAGTTAGTGAACTATTTATCGAACAGGACTATATATTGACAAATCACATGGTATGCATATAGTTAATGATTTGTCAATAGATTATAATAGTATGTGATGAGTACATAAAAGTGTATGTGTATTAAGAGTTAAATTTATCATTTTACACTTAAAGTATGATTAACTCTCT
>JAVXUL010144856.1:0-14570 GCA_035590515.1 Trichilia minutiflora
AAACGGTCAAATATTTTTACTGTTTTACTGTTTTCGATTTTAACTAAAATCGAAATCGTTTTCTTATTAAAAACGTTAAAAACGTTGATTTTACTGTTTAAAATCGCAATTTTGATAACAATGTGTGTGTGTGTTTTTGTGTTTTTTTGAAAATAGTAAAAACTCTTACATTTTTTGAAGCTTTCAGTCATACACAATATCACGCATCTCTTAAAAATAGGATCACTTAAATCATCAGATAAAATAGTTATCTTAAACCAAAATATATACATAAAAATCATATTATAACGATATGAAAGACAGGATAAAATTTTTGATCTATCCTTTTTAATACTTCACAATAAAAAAATTTAAGAGGCAAACTCAGAACTAATACAAATATTAATCTAAGCTCTACTACCAAATCACTCTTGAAAGAGTTTCCTCTCTTATGTTTTATATATATATATATATAAAATCAGATATCAATATACTTTTGTAGAAAAATTAAAACCATGCATGTAGAATATTGAAAATTAGATCTTCCATTAAGCTGTCATAACATATATAAAATTTTCTTTTGTAAATATAATAATTGAATTAAGAATTAATAAAACAACTTAATAAATATAAAATTATAATTGTTGTGCTACACAATTGACATGCATTATCCAACAATGTTTCATCCAACTAAGGTACAAGATCATGTGTAGTGATATAATATTTTTTTTTAGACCGAGAAATCTAATCCCATCCATTTAATTCGTGACATTCAATTAAATAAAAGGTTAAACACCTCTCTTTATATAATATTCAACCTATATAAAAATCATCTTAAAAATGTAAAAATAGAATTGATGAAACCCAAACATCCCACTCTTGAGACTTCAACAAAATATATACTTGAGATTTAAATATGAAATCGATATTAAACATATGTCTAATATATCCTACCATAAAGACATACCTAGGGACCATAGTAATATAATATCTTGTGATTAAAGAAGAAAGATGCTAGATAATTTAAAATTAATTATAAAAGAATTTTTTTTTATAAACTTGTCCTCGGATTTGTAAAAAATACAGTTAAAAAAAAAGTTTAAAAAAGTTTACACAAACCTACTCTACTATTTTAGTTTTATTTATTTGATTGTTTGTTAATTAATTACAAATATAAAAATATTTAAAATTATCTTATTTTTAATTTATATTTATTTAAATTATTATTATTTTAACTAATAATTTTAATTAATAAATTATTTTAATTAAAAATATTATTATATCTAAAATAATCTTTTTTTTTTATAACTCGAAGTATCTGGATTTCGTCCCAATCGTAATTGATGAATTTTATCTTATTAATCTTTAAGGATATTAATTTAACATATCATCGTTTAAACATCTCAAACTCAATCAATCACTATTATATTATACCCATAGATGTACCTAAAATAATCTTATATTTAATTTTTTATAAAAATATTTATTTATTAAAATTATTAGCTCACGATAACAATAAACACAAAAATATGTTAAAAATCTCTAAAAAAATTATTTTATATATTAAATAAAAATAAATTTTCTCATTTTCTCTAAAATAGACAAAATTATATATTTTTTTAAATTGTTTCGTTGGTAATTAGAATTATTTTTATTACTATAATTTTTTCTATCTATTTTTTAAAAAATAAAAATACTTTTATCTATGTTATGAAAAATTGTTTCGATCTAATATATAAAATAAAAATATTTTTTGCATAGTATTGTTAACACATTCTTAATTTTTTTATTTATATTGCTATTATTCTATTTCTGGATTAATAATTTTAATAAATAATATAAATATAAAAAAATTATATATTTTAATATTTTTAATTAGTATCAAATAAATAAAAATATTATAGTAAAAGTGATTTGAGAAAATTTTTATAAACGTTTTCTCTGTACGTAATTTTCACAAATCTGAAGAAAGTTTTTCCAATATAAATAGTTAAAATGCCATAAATAAACTTTAAAATTGTTAAAAAATTTTAAATATCTATCATTATTACTAGGAATTAACACTTTATAAAAATCTCGCGCAGCCTGCTTTTTTGGCTTTCTTAAATCTAAACAGATTTGTTTATGGACTATGATACCGGTACCCGAGCATATTTGCGAATGAACGTTTGCCTGTAGTATTGTCCATCCATCCACAAGTACTGTTATCTATCTCAGTCTATCACAATTCCACAGGCAAGCAGGATCCAGAAAACAGATACGAAAAGCCAATTTAATAGCATATAACATACACAGCTAAAAACAATTTACTCTCCAGTCAATTCTCAGCGTTTCATGGTCTCCATCCCTACTACAGCGCAGATCTATTAAAGACAATAGGAATATCACAAGGGTGTAAAACCTACAAATTCTCTCTCTTATATTATGGTGAGGCCAGAACTGCATCAGAAGCTGAAACATGGGAGGCAGCATCCTCCTTAGATATGGCAACATAGTTGACCGGAGCAGCTGGCCTGTTGCCTGTACTCTCTCTCTTCCCATCTTTAGCTGCAGACCTGCTGCCATTTTGATGACCATTTAGAGATAACCGTCTGCTTGGAGCTCCATTGGTACCACCATTTGCTCGCGGACCTACAACCTTTTTTGTCCCAACAGGTCGAGCAGGGCTGGGTCTTGAACCAAAAATGGCTTCTTGCTCTGTGTTTTGCTGCTCGTGGTACTTCTTTGATTCCTATGAAACACACAAGTTATAACCCATTTAGCACTAGAAGGAATGATACAGAATGGTAACCGCAAAATATAGAAGTTGAAAATGAAAATTGACAAAAGGAAAAACACGAAATGTAGTTGACATATTGTCAGACTACTCATTTCAAACTTGGCATGTGAATTAGACCAACTAATTAATAAAACTCACCCTCATCCTCCGCTTTTCTTCTTCTCTTTCCTGCCTCAACATGGCATATTCATCGAGCATTGCAAGGAGAGGGACGCCATCATAAGTGAATGATAAACCAAGATCTTCTTCCCAAGCCCGAGTTTTGATAACTAAGGTATCAACCAGAGCTAGAAGGAAAAAAAAAAAATACCCACCTTATTACCACAAAGAATTAACTGACAAACTTGCACGTAAAAATGTAAAGTAAAGCAGTGGGCTAGGTGGTATCATGATTTTCCCAAGACCATGGATATGATTAAGTGAACTCATACATCAATCAACAGTGGAAGCCTATTGATTGAGCTTTCAAATGAGGAGGTTCACGAAATTTAGTTCCAATTACATATACATTCATATCCACCACCAGATATCCATTAAAGGTTCATTAGATTTGACAAACAAAGTAAGGGGACTTATGAAAATCATTGACAATCTTACTATCTCGCCCTGAAACACATGTTATTCCTATTTCAGTGAACATCAAGAGAGTCTTAAACTCAATTGTCATAACAAAGTTTCACTCATAATTTAGCAATACCCGGAATCTTGTTGACCAGAATCCGAGCTTTTTCAGCTCGCTTGAGATTTAAGTGTGCACCTCGACTAGCATTGTACCTGTTTTCATCCTGTTTCAGCAAGTCAACATCTGTGATGTTAAAAGTTGACGCATCCAAAATTTGAGCATATCACACACACGCCTCAGAGAGAGAGAGAGAGAGAGAGAGAGAGATTCTAGTTACTCGATTATAGTCTTCAAGCCAACTCTCTTCTTCACAGGCAGACATCCACTTCTCAACCTTGTCCAAAATATCTTTTCTGCTGAGAGCTTCTTCTCCCGCTTTTGCTATCTGATTATCCATGTCAGCCAGTAATTCGGCAGGCTCAACATTCCCTGAGTCAATTAGTGCCATAATTTTCTCTCGAGCAGCCACTGGATCTATCTCTATATGAGCACAAGCAAATATCTCTTCTAGTTCAGTTTGCTTCTTAAAAGCAATTTCCTTCATTCGACTTGATTTTAGTTGATCAATCCTTTCAACTTCAACTTCAGCCTAGCAAGAAATAACAAGAAATGAATAAACAACTGCAAAAATTTAATCAGTAATGTGTTTCATGGACATCATTGAATTTGAATACCTGTTCAATCAGATCGAAAGCAAGGGAACCAGGGACAGTAACTTCATCTACAGAAGCTGATATGTTACAGGTAACATGGTCAAACAACCTTCGTTCTTCTGCAGGGGTATCCATCAGATTCCAGAGATCAATTAGCTGAGTAGCTAATTCTTGAAGCTGTCAAAGGGAGATTCAAATACTTAATGTAACTTCATCGAAGAAGAATGTGACGAAATGATATTAATGAAGCAAACCATATAAATCCTTTTCCAAGAGAGGGAAACAAACAGCGGCTGAAATGTAGTACTAAAATAACCGCTTTGACAACCAGCTTCATCGTTACTAATCAGGATAAGATTAGAGGCAGATTTTGGCTTCCTTTAGGACATACAGTTGTCTAGCAGTACCAGCAGCAAAGTATCAAGCAAGTTGGATTAGATGTACTCCAACATGAACCAAAACATGCTAAAATATACCTTATGAAGCCTCCGCTTCTTATCTTCTTTCAGTGCAAAAACAGTCTTAGCCAGCCTAGCAAGGGTATCATTGCTAATACTTTTGGCTTGCACACCAGTAGAGTCATTTAAGCTTGGATGAACTTCAGTTACAGTACTGAAGAAGTCCATGCTAAGCACAGAACAGAGATCATGCACAGTGCTCACAAATTCAAGGACTTTGTGCAGCCTATCACTCTGCAAATTCAGATAACCAATTATAAACAATCAATTCCATATTAGTTATTAGATGCAAGAGAAATATCATCAAGTCAAATTGAGTATTTACTGAAATGAAAAGTTTTACCTTCTCTTTTTGAAGTTCCTGGAGTTTGGCCTGATATTCATCCAACTTATTCAAGGTTAGGTCAGACTCATCAACTACAGGGGCCTGATCACTAAGGCTCAAGTTCCCAGCAATTTCTCCACATATCTTTTGAATTTGTAACAGCACATTGGAGAATTCCTTTACTCTCTCCTCTTTCTGTTTCCACAGCTGTTCAAGCACTGGTGCTATAGCTGCAAGTTGTTCCTTGATTGTTCCTGAAGTCTTCTCAGGCTGTAACAGAACCAAAGAAATCCGTAAGTAACTCAGTTAACTAGATATTGCAATTCCACTTCTCAAACGTTCCAACCACCAAATATCAGATCAAAACTAAGCAATTGCTCACAATTCCAACAATGTTTTTTTCTCCAAGCGCTGATAAAAGACCAGAAAGTTCAACTTGGGCATCTGATAATGCTTGAAGAAGTTGTGCCCTTGACTTTGCAGCCTGATCTACCTTCCTTTTGTACACATCCAAACACTCTTTCTCAATCTGAAGAAGCATCTTGTCCCTTTCCTCATCGCTTTCACCAACTTCATCCCAGATGTCCTACAGAAATCTTGGATCAGTTTATCGGCTATTCCTCTATGCCACAAACATAAACTATGAAACTACTGAAATTAAGAACAGAACATAAATTACCTGTAATTTCTGCAGTAAAGAACTGCAAGTGGTTTCTCCAAGGAGCGGGTTTTCAGTATCTGTGACTGCCATTTACGTTGCAGCTACAACCTACCCTGTGTCACACTGTAAGAAAATACAAAGTTTATCTTTCCATTTGGACAAGACATGGTTTCAAAAAAAAAAAAAAAAAGATAAACAGCACAAGCAAGAAATGGCAAACAAAATCTATATACCTAGTTGAACAGTAAGTAACAGCAGCTCGCTGGACAAGTAAAACATACACACCTGTTACAAGTAGAAGATTTAGGAATCAGGATAATTTAAGAGTGTTACAATGAATTGGCTTCAATCAACTCACAAGGATGGAGAACCAACTTATGACTCAATATTCAAAGCCATTCAATTGCTACAGCATTTACATTTTTAAAAAATCCAAAATTTAAAATAAATTTAAAATAAAACACTAGCGGTTGTGATTATGATGCATCGCATTATTGACCAAATTGTAACCAAAGAATAAAAGCTACTCTTCAGTTAGAACCTGAAGCAAGCACTGGCTTACTGGGTATAATCTTTGATCATTTAAAACAGTAGAATAACGTAAAACCTAACGGGCTGAAGGATTAATTTCTTCTCTTCTCCCATATATTCTGAGCAACCAAAAATAGGTGTTTTGCCCATGTTGGTTCAGGAAACAAGCATAGCTTGCTTCAGTTAACTAAAGCAACCAAATCAGCTCACATACTCATCAATATCAAACTCTTCAACCTTCAAAATCCAGCATCTAGAGTAAGCATACCCATTTTACGCTAAGCCAAGTATTACTTCTACACACATTTTCTCATCAATCAAGCAAAGCCTTGAACCCCATTTCACTTAAAAACTCACCTCATTAACTCAATCAACTAACCAAATATTACACAAATGGCCTTAAAAGCAAGATGTCAACCTCACAAACACCAACCAAAACCAATGTCCTTACCCTCAACGACAGTGGGAACAATTCAAGAACCCATCAAGAAACAGAAACAACTTCAAGAAACCCAGAAATCTTCCACCGACAAAACAAGACAGCCATTCCCAAAAACATTTAAAAAAAAAAAAAATCAAAGCAGAAAAGGCTCAGTACTCGGAATGGAACGAAACCACTTACCAAGATCAGTACTTGGAATTAAGCATTCTGATGTGAAAACTCTCTCTCTCTCTGGCTTCAGATCTGAAGCTTTATATCTTTTTTTCTCTCCTCTGCTTCTTTGGTTTCAGTGTTGAGTGTTGAGAGGAACAGAGATACAGAGAGACATGGTGAGTGGGCCCTTTATATAGCACAATATCTGATTGTCCTGAAGATCACTCTTGCTCATTTACCCGTGATTTTAAACTTATCTACGAATATAACACTGTCAGTAAAGTTGTTTTGACTCCATTCAGTTCTATTGCTAGACTATTGATGTCATTATAAATTTATAAAATTAATTTCCCATAATGGAATCTTAAATAAGAGATATATTCACTAAGTTTACTTGGTTATGCTATAATATTAATATACGTCATTTTTTTACCATCACTGAAAATAATAATTTGAACTATTAATCAATCCATCATGCTAATTTTGTACGCATATTATTTTGAATTGGATTGATATTTCAATTTTCAAGCTGAGTATATTAAATTTTAAATAATATATAATAAATTATAAATTTTGTATCGTATCAAATTAATAGAAAATACCAAAAAGTTCTCAACATAATATGAATTCACCGATTTCTCTCTCTATATATATTTTATATATAGTAATTATAAGATAGCAATGAAGATGATGAAGAGAAAGCAACACTTATATTGTATCAAGTATCATGACATATAATGATATAAAACAATGTCAAAAGCTATTGGTTAAAAAGGACGTTAAATTTCTACCCATCACCTCAATCAATGAGGTCGCAAAGGCTAGTAGGTGCATGCCAATTTAGTTGGTGAGGCCATTTAGGCTTTCTCATTGTCACATCACGTAGGTTGAAAAGGATCTCTTTTTGAGTTATATGTTGTAAGTTTTGAATTTATTTTAAAATTTATGTAATTTCTAATCTCTAATTAATTTTAAGTCATAAATCATAGAAAATAATGACTTGTATAAAAAAATTACAATATAATAACTTAAAAAAAAAGAAATGAAAATTTCAAAAAAAAATAACAAATCAGAAACAGGATAATAACTTATATGCAAGCATTTTGCAAGATAATAATTTGCATATAAGTGTAAGATACATATTTGATAAGATATAAACTTGTTCACTATCTTGTGCAAGATAAATTAGTAAAATAATATCCTACAATATGGAAAAGTATCTTTCATATGCATACATACATTTAATTAATTAAATAATAAATTTGTCTTTTTTAACCTAATTGGGTTTGAAAATATTATATTTTTGTTTAAAAGAATCAACATTCATGACAAATAAAAAATAAAACTCCCCACACAATTTCTTCTTGATTTTCATTTTTTTTAACTATTTGTTACATACAACCTTGCAAATATTAATTCATAACAACATATTTAGTTAATAACAATATTAATTCAATTTAGTGTCACTTTTATGAATAGTGACCCCAACAAAATTTCACAAGAATGCCAAAGTGCTTGTGCCTACAAAGCAAAAGATGAGATGCAAAGCTTGGGAGGCCAAAGTCATGATCACTGCTTGCTAGATGCTGGGTGTCACGAAGAAGAATCAAAGAGGTCACTATCTTAATGCATAAATAAATTAATAAATCATGAGCACGCAAAGTGATGATACTAATTAAAAAGAGGAAGATCAACAAAATTAGGTTTTCTATCTTTGCCATTTCATAACTATTATTGGTTGATTAATGTATTCCTATTATGTAGTTGCCCGTTTAGAGATTTTGCCGTGAATTAATAATGCTTCTTTATTAGACGGTATGGACCCATTGCCCCACTTTGTATCTTTCGATAGAACAAGGCAAAGCATATATTATGGTTGTCATCAGATTAACTTTTGATGACATCAAATGAGTATACTTGCTTCGTTGTCTATAGGGTCAAATTTTATAGAATAAGGTGGGATACGAGAAATCGATCCAAATCAAAATATAATTATATATGATATTTATTTATATTATATATTTAGATTTTTTTTTGTAAAATCAAGGGCCCTAACGGACTGTATATTATTATACTATATATTTTGTAAGATGAAAAGATATTAAAATATCAAAAATAAATATTTAAAAAAAAGGAACAAGGATATAAAGGCCATAACTTTCATTTAATTTATTTGTCATATTAAAATGTTTAATGGTTTTATTATTTGATTGTTTAAGATGATTATTTTATTAATTAAATAAAAAAATGTTCCGAAAATGAAAACTTTGAAAGAATCGAAATTTGCCAAGCAACTTCCCCAACGCAACATATACAAAGGCTTGTCTGATGATGCCCCTATTTACACGAAATTATTACGCAACTGACCAATGAAAGCACTTTTGTAGGGTTTGCTTCATGTGGCCTAGACAGAAAATCCTTGGAATTTGTTTGGGTGCATTGAACATGGCAAAAGCACTTCACATGCATTTTGTCCTTTCTTATTCTCTTTAGTTTTATTATTTGTAGGCTAGAGATTAGAATTCAGAAAGCTTATGCGTTCCTAATTGCTACACCATAAATTATTATTAAAAATAGAAAACGTTTTGGAAAATGATTCTGAACAGGAACTTAATTCCTGCACAATAACTATGAGCCGGAAATGTCAAGACCATATCAGGAAGCAAACTAAATTTTGATTAACCAGCCTTTTTGAATGGCAGTAATTAGCCGTTTTTGTATCAAGTGATTTCCCTCGAAAGCAGTTCTGCCAAAACATACAGAAACAAACAGAAATCCTAGCTTATGTCTCTATTTCTCATCTGGTTATGTAACTGAATTTCTGCATATTCTCTTAACCATTCAAGAACTTTAGCTCCTTCTAGTATGTCTTGCACCTGTATAAACTCCAGAAGAAAGAAAAAAACAAATGAATTATTGTCTGCATTGTTTCGTAGAAGATCAACCTTGTGCAAGAGAAAAAAGGTCATATTATCGTAACCTGCTCTTTTCACGTCCTCTTCATATTCTTGTTTCTGTCACTTGAATTCAGCAATGGAATTTTCAACTTCTTTGACAACCTCATCGCTTGAAAACTACAGCAAAGTTCAATACATTTACCTATAGTTCCGTAAGGAGTCAAGAGAGTTAATTTCCATAAGTGGCTTCCAGAAGTTTTAGCGATATATAACCGCAAATTTTCACGTTTAAAGATATCTCCAAGGTTCTGTTTTATCACGCTGGTTACGTTCTCCCTAAGGTTTTCCAGATATTCCTTTACTGCTTTCGGGCTTGAAAATGCAACCAATTGCTCTTCATTCAATTTCATATTTGCCTACAGTAACAAAATTGCTGGAATGAGAACTGGTTCCATTCATTCACATAGATATTTGTAAAACTAAATCATGAAATTATGGTTAATCTTTTGCGGATCTTATGCCATCAAAATGCGTTTACAACTTGAGGATCCTTAACAAGAAACGGTCAGTACTGACCTGCATCTGCAGAGAAGTTGGTCCCCGTAAAGCTGCCTACCTTGTTCCTAAAACAATGATTGAGGAATATCAATTTCCACCATCTGATATCTACACACATTGTAATAAAAGTAAATAAGTTATAACAGCACTTTTCTTTGGTAAGAATCTTTCCATAAAATGCAGACGCATTGAGCGGCGGTACAATGTCAATGTCCAAGTAGAGGAAGCACCAATCATGGACCTCATGATATGAGTCCAATTTAAATATTGTGACTTCAGTACATAAAATAACCTTGCAAAGCTGGTCTAGAATTTCATTATCGATCGCTTGTTCTTTAGCAGTTTGCTTCACTTCTTGACACTTGTGTAATAATGTCTCCTTGACCTGCAGATATTCATGTAGCAGAAATCTCAATGGCAGAATCCAAGTATAAGTTTTCAAACCAGACTATCTTGATGGTTTAAATGCAATGTTTACCTGCTCCAAGGTGGTGCATCTGGTAGCAGCTTATCAGAATGGGAATCATCCAGTGCTGGTAAATCTCTATAAACCAGTCTTTGCATTCATCCTGAAAATAAAATTGAAATTATCAGATCAAGAAAACTTCATTTCAGTGGTCAACCAATGAGAAATATTCAAATCCTTTAGACTGCCAGAAAATAGTCCACCAACATACTCCAAATTGATGACCTTGATTCAAAGTTGTAGACACTAACTGGTAAAAAACGATACGTGCACATATTCTAATCATATAATCTTATTTTCAATAAATGAAAGAAACTCATTTCAGTGGTCAACTAATCTTCTAGGTCACATTATCAATTATGGTAAATTTTTACAAAACATGAAAGAAACTCAGAGTAAATTGAGCTTGAACACCCCGAAGATGTTCTTGTCTCCATGATTCAGGAAATGTGAGGGGAAAGGACTTTGTTTCACCTCGTTGGAATCCAGTTATTACTTCAAGAAAACCAGGAAGTATTTTATTCCCAACTTCTATCTTCTGTATCAAAATGACAACCTGCAAAAGGGATGGCCATGAAGCAGCACTCACTTGATAGTTACTCACTTTGGAAGAAGAGAATACCTGACATGCATACAAGTGCACATTTGGAATTGAAGAAAAACAAATTCTTAGTATTAATTGAGCTTGAAACCAACTTCACAAACATATAGTAAGAAGTACAATGAGCAAGTAGAAATTAGCAAGAGATAGAATTTGCTTTTTCAAGTAAAAAACTTCACAGAGAGAATATCAGGAAAAATGAAATTCTGGTGACAGAAAAATTTATAATGGCAAACCTTTACTCTCTGCATCTGGAATCTTTTGGACATTTGATTCATCTTCAGCTATTGCTGTTGCTGATATATCAAGGAACACAACATCCTGCGAAAGCATCAACTTTTTATGATATGTAAAGATTATGACACTTAAAAGAAGTATCTAAATGCAACCACCTCAGTTGTCTAATATGACTTGAAAAGTTATAAACTTAGTTCAAATCAACAAAATGTGAAAAATGAAAAATGAAAAATGAAAGGTAAATCACCTTGACTCTATATCAGATGAATACAATAAAAATTTGTAAATCATCAAGTAAGTTATTCTCAGGGTTAGGCAGATTTGATATTTGTTATTCCACAAAAATAAGCCTTAAACAAGTTCCTTTTCACTATAATTATGACCCACTTGTTAGGATCAGGAAGCCTGCCCAAAATCTGGGGAGAACAAATATAGACCAAATGAGTAAACACATTCATAGATTTGAATGTTACTTCCAATCTAAAACCTTAATACATTAGGTCTATGGGTCTAATCCACTTATATATTATTCATTTACCTTATAACTTTCTAATGTGAAACTCTTTTTACTTCACATACTCATACTTAACATCCTAATAAATCTTCTCCTTAAGCATGAATCTCTTTCACATAAGATTTGGGTCTTACTTACTTTCCTCTAATGGAAATATTTCTTTATTCGAATATTACAGTGCTCTTCATCATTCCTCATGATGACAACAACCACGGGAACACATCCAACTATATACTCGCGTCTCTTCCAAACCATCGGCTCTGATACCACTTGTTAAGACTGAGAAGCCCGTCCAAAAGCCGTGGAGAACAAATATAGGCCAAATGAGTGAACACATTCATAGATTTGGAAACCATTTTTAATCCAAAACCTTAAAGCATTGGGTCTATGGGTATATTCCTCTTATATATTACTCATTTGCCTTATAGCTTTTGAATTTGGGACTCTTTTTACTTTACACACTCACATTTGACATCCTAACACCATCCCAACTAAAATTTGCCAATTCTACCGATCCTTCTACATAGGTGTTCATCATGACAACATAGAACTAACACTTCACACACAAAGAGATATTCAATCAAAATAAAAAGGGATAACAAGAG
This sequence comes from Trichilia minutiflora, assembly GCA_035590515.1. Lineage (NCBI taxonomy): Eukaryota > Viridiplantae > Streptophyta > Magnoliopsida > Sapindales > Meliaceae > Trichilia > Trichilia minutiflora. Next base: position 12,482 of record JAVXUL010144856.1, read on the forward strand.
TGACTTAAAAATCAGTTACCTGTAGTCCTCTTCCGGTGATAATTTTCAGTAATCCACAGACTTGTGAGACAGCTTAATTCTTGCTCAGCAACTTGTTAAGCATCTATGTTGCTATCTATTTCTACAACAATCGTCAAATTCTTGCATCATTTTCAAGATTCTTTTTGAGTTCAAATGCAACATCCACAAGGATATCGTGACTGGATCATAAGTCAAGTCAACAAGCATAACCCATATTATTGTAAGTTGGGAACCTAGGATGTCAAGAAGCTTAATATATCAAGTTTGTTGAAGAAATATCTGTTTTATCAACACTATGACAAGATATTTAGAGGTAAAACTTGCAATACTGTTTGATGAAGATGATAAGAACAATCGAGCTTGAAATGATAGGTGAATAGCAAACCTGAGAGAGTTGAGAGAAGAATAATTCTTCTCCATTTCGGTAAACTTGGTCACAATGCGGACAGAGTCTCTCAAAGCTTACAGTCACTTAAAGAATATCTTTCCGTTACAAGTTTATGATTTGAATTTGATCTAATAACATAAGAAATGACAACTCCATGTTATTATACCAAAGACATGGCATGAGGAAAGGTCCTCTTCAGAATAGATTAATTGTAGCCTTTTGAACATTTTGGTTCCCAGCTTAATTTACAAGTATACTCTTTGGAACTTTTTTTCCCGGACAAAAGCCAAGTATCTGTATTAGAGTAGTATGTCCTAGAAACCATTCGTGTTATCGATTTCAGGGTATATTTTATTGTATCATATGTGTATGTACTATACATATATATAAATAAACAAATTATTTCAGTTCATATATATATGTTGCTTTCTCTTTTTATCATACTAATGAATTGAGTACATATATGAATGCCCTGATAATCGGATTATCTAAATTATTCCCTGTATACGTAGTATCGACTAGGCATCGATATCGCATAGTAAGCACACTGAATATTTTCGATGAATATCATGAGATGATATTAGTGCGGGTGACATAATAGTTATGTCATTAGGACATTAATGTGGATTAACGGTTAAAGAACTGTTTTTTGAGCGTGATCAAAGAAATGATGTATCACACAGAATGTATGCAGTCAATAATTTATCATTTGATTGTATTAGTGTGCAACGTACTCCTTTGACCTGAGACATCATAATCGTTAACTGATATATATGCACATGATTCATATGGTATATAAGTACAGGACTAATCATGTCTTGTATAAGAATTCGATTTAGTTATGCATTGTTTATATCAGTATACAAATGATTGTCAAGATGGGATCCGTCGACTCGATATAAATATAAGATTCGAGTTGTTATTGGCTCGATCCGAATTTGGGTTCTCAGTTGGATATTAGTAAATGGCTAAAATCCTAATACCCCTGGCTAGAGAACTCCTAAGTCATACGAAAGAGTTCGTAATGACAAGTTCAGCATGTAATGATTGATGATTCAAGATAGATACTAAGTTTAGGATTTTGACTATCTATGAGCCCAGACTTAGTCTGGATTAGACGATGGAGAGATATTACACATACAATACGTGCAATCGAGATTTATAGGTTCGGTGAAGATTTTCTTCATTGTGGTTTAAGGACTATGATATATTATTAGATGTTACCCATAATCGTTGAGCAATCGAAGGGTTCGAAACGAAATTGATAAGATCGATTTCGGCTCACGGCTAACACTACAGTGAATCTAAGAGATCACAACCATAAAGTCCTTTGTTTTTTTCTATATATGAGAGAGAATATTATTTGTTGTCTGCTAAGAGAGCTAGCACTCTCACTGATAACAAAAGATCAAAAATTATAAATTATTTATACGTTAAATAGTTTAACGGTTTTGAAAACTCGACAAATTGACTTAATTATAACTTAAAATAAGTTATAATATTTCATAAATATTTTAGAATATAAATGGAATTAATTAAAGTTGGTCAAAGTTGGTTTGACTGACTTTATGACAAGTTTGGCATTAAATTGTTCAATGAAGGACAAACTTGTCATTTCATCAATTTTACTATTTGAAGGCTTGTTGGACAAGTTTTGGACATCCATGTAATTAGTTATAT
>JAVXUL010144866.1:0-14570 GCA_035590515.1 Trichilia minutiflora
AATTTTTTTTGGTCCTAACCCACCTAAATGCCGAGCCGAGCCGAGGCGGCTCGCGGACCGTTGGCCCGTTGGACAGGTCTACTAACAATGGTTTTCTTTAAAAATGTAATTAAATTATTATTGACAATAGGAACTTGAGGATTTAAAAAAAAAAAAAAAAGAGAGAAAATCCCTCCTCATTAAATCTAAGTATATTTGAATTCCCATTTATATACATAATATTGCATAGGATGATATAATGATTTACACCTGGTTTCATGGTTTGGGTAGAGGAAAGAACATTCTTGGATTGCTGTTAACTATAGAAATTTATACATATATACAAATACATATACTATTGTATAAAAATTCAATCACGGGCTTTGGAAAATTAAGACAAGACCATCCTCAAAACATGAACGGAGTCGGAGTGAACGCTGGAATGAAAGTTGGCAATGTGTTATAATTCCTGAAAAAAACAAAAAATCCAGTGAGTTAAAAATTGTTAGAATCTCGTTCAAATTAAATTCTTAAAATAAATTATATTTAAAATATTAAAAATTGTGATCGATATTTTTTTTTGAGATAAAATCTAAATTGTAGTTTAATCGATGTAGTTTATACCATGATTTTAATAAGATTTATCTTATTATTTTATAAAAAAAAATACTAATCTATATCTTAATCATATCCATGTGTAAGAAAAAGGCAAACGACGTCGATTTTAGTTTCTCCAATATTCCCGCAGGCAACAGCGAACAGAAAATCATGATAAAACCGACCGAAACCGAAACACAAAACTGGAAAACCGAATCACTTTAATTACCCGAAATCCTTGTTATAAGTCCGAACACGAACTCTGTCTCGGTGGAAGCCGTCGTTCTTCCTCTTAAAAGTTCTCTCCCCCTGTTCGCTTTTTTGACTTTTTTCCCTCTCCACCACAACATTGTCCTCAGAAATCGCACATAACGACGGCTTCCAATCATCCACACGGGCACCAGCAACACCGCGAAATCTCCCCCTTCTTCTCCGACGGAAATTCAGGCGAACTACAGGCACCAACGAACTCGTGTCGGACGGCCTCTCAGGTACCGGAGCGTCGCCACCACTTGATTCCCGGCACCCACAACACGAAACGAACTCCAACAAGAACTTCATCTGTTACGTTTACCTTTGTAACGTTTTTTGTTGTCGTTTTCTAGGGAGAAGCTCCAGTCATTCGTTCCGTCCGTTGGTTCGTTGTGAGTGGTGGCGATTTTCCGTCAAGTCGGCTGTTGGTTCCACTATTTATAGGGAAAAATTAAATGATTAATAACTTTCTTTTCTTTTTTATGTATAAGATTGTCCTTAATTTTCGGGATTATTACGAAATTGGGACGACAAAATTGATGGAGGCATATGACGGTGGGGCCCAGCCCATTTTTCGTCTTATTATTTTGTTTCTTTTTGAAATTTTATTTTAAAATTTCAACTGAACATGATTTTGCAAGCTTTAAAAAACTTCTAAAACATTTTCACTGTATACAAATTTAATATATAATATTAAAATAAATTTTTATATAAAAATTAATGTGTTAATGATGTATTATTGTTAGGTTGTGGACATGTCTATTTGTTCTAAAGTTCACAAAGTGTTTAATTAAATAAATTAAAATGCTTTCATTATCTCTGCAAAATTTTAGTGGCTTGCGTTAATTCAGTAACATTATGGTATGTAATTAATATATAATTTAATTAAAAAATTTTAAATTTTTATTTAATATTATATTACAGTAAGTTTAAAATTATCATTGTTATAAAATAAAATATTAAATATTAATATAAAAAATATATTAATTTTAATAAAAATTACACGTTAATTCTTTAATGTGGTTGAATCCGCACAAGCTAGGAGGAATTAATCAGATGTTAATATAGAGATTAATGGGACTAATCTTATATTAAGGTTGACCCTAGGCTGCAAATTAATGGGACTAATCTCACATTGAGAGCTATTTACGATTCTATGTGTATGCATTCATACATAGAAGGCTTTTAAAAAATCTATATATATTAACCAAGATTTCACGATTTCATTCTTAATAATATACAATAGTGTATGCATCAATCTCTCTTAGTATTAAATGACCAATTTTATAATTAACCTTAGTTTAAAAGAGTTGAGTGATCCGGTTATCACCAAATAAAGTTAATGATTCATATTCAAATTGGGTTTACTTTATTTTTATTTTTTTTTTCATGTGCAATCTACTCACTCAACCATCAACAAATGAAAATTATATACAAAATAATATGTTTCACCCACAATATATAAACATAAAAAGGAATATAGGTTTTTGTGGACTCAAGTTATGTTAAATATTATTATATTTTTGTTTAATTTTAAGTGTTAATTGTTAAAATATTTGATAAATAGGTGTTTGTGTTTGAGGTAAGATCGATTTTTGTGTAAAAATATTTTAAAAAAGAGATTTAAAAATATTTATTTATTGTTATTTAATATTTTTATATTTATAATTATTATTATATAATAGTAAAGTGACAAAATAATAGTAATTTTAAACTTATAAATTTTATAAGATACAACCACGTACTCAATTTTAAATATATCTTCAACCACTCAATGCTTACATAGAGATCGATCGAGAACAATGTGTCTACGAATTTCATTGAGAAAGAGAGTTTTTTCAAAAAATGATATCAATTTTTTGAAAAAACAAATAAAAAATTATGGACGACTAAACGAGACTCCCATAGAAAGGGAAGTTATGAATTTTGGACTTGCATTTCATTTCCCCTAGCTGTCAATTCTCCTGCTCTAGGTGGGATAATATGTGGGGGCATTTTTTCTTTTTTCGTTTGTTCAATTAACCTTTATGATTTGTACTAAATAAATTTGATTAAAAATATATACATACATAATAGCCCTCTTAGTTATACTTTTGAAATGCTATAACCTATTTGTGAATGTGATATAAGCAAGCAACGTCAGGCGTCAAAATATTTGTCACAGTAACCTGATAAACTCAATAGTTATTGTCTCACATTAATTAACCAAATGGATGATCTACAAATCCCTAACCATTAACTAATAATTGTTAAGTTAAACCATGTTTGGATAGAAAAACAACAAAAAGCATTGTTTCCTGACAACATTAAGAGAAAAACACATAAAATTCCGATTCAATATCTTCTGATCCTACGATACGAACAAGCTCATTCAATTAATTTGATTTGCACCACAAATTTTTTCAAGCAGCCGATTCTTTAAGAGCAGAATCTCAAGTGATGAAAAGCATTACCATTTCTCTACATTAATTTTTATGATGTTTACCTGAACACATAATAATTTTCTGGAAAATTCTTTCTACACCCATCCAACTGTCATAAACGAAACCATCCATTGAAAACCTGACAGATAGATAACACATGCTGCTGAGAAACGGAGACTTGTTTAATTTTATCATCTTCTATAACGATTTATTTGTCTTAACTCGTAACTATTGCATGAAAATATCTTATGTTTTGTTCCTTTCATTTTGCTTCCAAAGCAAGGCGATGGAAATTACATGTACTACACTCGTCGGTTTTATATATGCAGGAATTTGGTGGTTTTAGGCCACCTGTAAGTGCTTCGTAGGAAATTAATATGCAGAGGCACCATCTGTCAATGGGGATGAAATTATTGTTATGGAGTGAGAGTTTTGTTCGACAACTTGGGTTGTCGTGTGCAAAAATACAATTGCAACTGTCAGACTCCGGATGAATGGTTGTAAAGCTACATATTTATTTGCAAATTTTTATCGACAAATTTACGTAAAACAATATTAGCAGTTAACAAAAATATAAAAAATAATTATTAATTATATATATATGTATATGAGTCTTGAGGCAATCCATATTGTTATATCATATGAGTTTGTAGGAGTGTTTAGAATCCAATTCAATCTGTATAATCAGCGCAATTCTATTCGTACTTTGTGGATTAGTGGATTGGATACAAATTGAAAATTTTTAAATCCGTAATGTGGATTGAATTGTATATTTGTATTGTAAATTCGTAAAATATTATTATTTATAAAAAAATTATTATTTATATTAAAAAATATATAAATAAATAATATATTATTTAATTTAATATAAATAAAAATTAAAACTCAATTGTCAATTAAAATATAAACTAAACTTTATTTTTTATATATAGAATAATTACATAATTTTTATTATTTAATAAAAATAAAACAAAAACTTAAACTAAAAATTGAGTCATGTAAATATATACAACGATCTATTTGATTATTATTTTATTTTATTATAATATTATATTTTATAGAGATTTTAAGTGTCGATAAGTTTTTATCTTATGATGCTCAATAAAATTATTGTAGGTGTAAAATTTTATTGTCACGTTCATTATTCTCACTTGTATTTTCTATAATCATATCTTTTAATATACTATGCTTTCCGTTGTTTAGGTTTAATTGTTACTTTGTGATATTAACAATGTTACATAAAAACTTACAAATTTTTTATAAACTTGTATTTATTATTTTTACACACTTGTTTTGGGCAATATTTAATTTGAACCAGTATAATTGTATATTTATTTTGTGTATTATTTAATTTTAAATTAATATATATTTATTTGAAATTTAAAGATTTTTTTATTAGCTTAATTAATTTAGTAATTAATAGATTTGAAATTATCTTTTTTTATAATAAATTGATTGCAAATTTAATTTTTTTTTAGTGAATTAGATCGGATTGTATGCGAATTTGATTCATCAATTCGAGAATTAAAATAAAATAAAAAAAAATTTCAATGCACAAATTAGTGGATTAGAAACGGATTAAAAGCTTTAATTTGCAAATTAATGAATAGGATACAAATTTAGTTAAACAAACAATTTATACAAAAATTTATACAAAAAACTTATATATGTAACATTATTCATATTGAATTGAAGTCTACTTTAAGACATTTATTTTTAAAAAATATATACAAATCCATAGTTGCGAGGAACGTGATCCGTGCAATGTTAAGAGCATTTGGAATCGTTTTCAGAAATTTGAGGATATGAATTTCTGAATTTTAATGAATAGTAGTCTTGTTATGCAAAAGTTTGGTGAATCTCGTTGTTTATTTTCGTGCCTCGGTGAGAATTTTAAACCTTTAAACCTTTTATCTTCTTTTTCTTTTTTAATGGATTTATCCTTTTAGGAGGTTTTTATTTAAAAAAAAAAAAGAAGGAAAATAATACAAAAAATAATAATAATAATAATTTTTTTTAAAAATAAAATTTGTATGTCCGTATAGAATCAAGAGTAAGATTCTCACCGTATTAATATATGGGTTACTTTGGTATTAAATACTGAAGTAAATCGTGTAGACTCTAGTAAAATTTAATGTTATCAAGTACATTTTAAGTTTATGGTTATAATATGTAACGAATTTTATATGTTTATTTTTAAAAATAAGAATTAATAATTACAAAAAAATAATTGTACTACAATTTTAGAATTTATTTGAGAGTAAACAACAATGGGAGCTATGATTTTTATAAGTTTGATAGAATTCTTTACTGATATTATAATATTTTTTAAAAAATAATATTAGATATACAAATTTTTAGTATAAACTTTTGTATAAATTAACATAATATACTAACATTGACTGTCTTTTAATTCATATAATTTATTTTTAATAATCACATTAATTTTATATTTTTATCAATTAATAATAATAATAATAATATAGTATATTAATTTATATATAAAAATTTGTATAAAAAATTTATATTTTTAATGGCATTATCTCTAGAAAGTCTAAAATTGTTGTCTCCGTGCCTTTGATCAAATGGCTCAATTTTCTTTACCGCAGATGTTAAAAATGGAATTCCAGTCCCAACCCAATGGGGCCCAATGCACGAAAGCCACATAAACTTCACACTATTACCACGGTCTTGATTTTACTTTTACTTTTTCTTCGATAAGATATCAATACAAATATAAAAAATTAATCCTAAATAATTTTTTGAGTATTTGAACCTATCTGATCCTAATAAAATAAATTAGGATAATAAAAAAATAGGTTTAGAATGGGCTTAAACATTAAAATTAAATTCATAATGGATTTAGATAGAGTTTATATTTATAATCCTAAATATCTACTATTTAAAACAGTATTCAAAAGAGGGTTTGATATATTCAATACTCTCTAAAAATTTTAAAATTTTATTTGATAAAAATAAAATAAAAAAGTTTAAAATTTTATTTGATGAAATGAAATTTAAACCCATATTATACGAAAAATTATAATGTTTTGGACTTCATTATAATTTATATAAATTATATATTATGTATAGATTTTATTTGAATTTTTATTAAGACTTTTATTATTATATTTGTATTTTAAAAAATAATTAAATGAATATTTATATAAATATCGAATATTATATAAGTATTATTAATCATATTTGGGATAAATATAAGTAATGTAAATATATATTTGAAGAAATATAAGATAAATTTAAATATCTTAAGTATAAATGGATATAAAAGTAAGTATGATATTTTTTGTGATATCTTACCTGAATATCTGTTACCATCCATCCCTGTAAATAATCTGTTCATCCGTTAAAAAAATCTTCTACACTCGGCACAAATTGTAATTTGATAGTAAACTGTTGTCAAATGCAAAGAGAAACAATAGGAATGGTTACAGAAGTCTATATTACTTTCTTACAAATGCCATTAAATGTAAGATAATTAGAAAATATATCATGAGTCAGTTCACATAAAATTACGAGGAGAAATATTATGAAACCTAAGAGATCTCAGCCTTTTGACTTACACAATATAAGACTAGCTGACTCCAAACACTTAAGAGCATGAAGCTAATTAAATTCTCATAATTCTATCTCAAGTTAGCCACCTAACTTTCAGAATTTAAATTCAAATTGATCAGCCAAACAAAATTAGTTGAAAATCAACCTAACACCGTAACACGCCAACGAGGAAAGGAGAAAAAGCAAATCAAACATCAGTAATGGCAGAGCATTGTGATTTATAGAATTATTAGACGGAAAAAAAAAATAATCGTGCGTTTGTTTGAATTATAGGGCCTAGGATATCAGTCCATGATGTCTTAATCCACCCCGAGTTCTTTAAGGCCCAATGGAGAATGGTTTCATCGAGGGTGTTCAATCTTTAATGGGAAAATTATTATATAAAAAAAGGGTAAGATTTAATAGAACACCATTTTCAGCCTCCAAAAAAGTTAGAATGCCGATATATATTTTTTTTTTCTAAACTACATGTGAGTACGGCCGATATACATATTTTCTTTCTAAACCACATGTGAGTACATACAAAATTATATATAACAGTATCAAATATAAAATAAAACTCTTAACATAATTCTTTAATATTTTTACCAATAAAAATTAAATTGAGACCTTGAAATTCACATACAACCGATGATTTTTGAAAATACCATTACTCCATTACATCCATAAAGTTTGATGTTGATTTAAAGTTTTATCTAATAAAAATATAATAAAATATAAGTTTCAATATTACATAAGCAAAAATATAACGTACTTAAAATGAGCTTTTCCTTTTCCAATTATTTTAAAAATTTAACGCACACAAATTAATTGATACTTTTGAGAGTAAGATACTTAGTCATAACCCCACGTTAGTTTCATTTTGATAAGAAAGATGCCAGAAATTATAAAATTACAGAAAGATGTAAGAATTTAGTTGTTGCACAAATTTATGTAAAACTGAAAAACAGCTAACATCAAGACAAATAGCTTCAATATGTTCTAACCTACTCTTTCGCGTTCAGGGACTAAATTATTTTATCATTGTCCTATAAATTTATATTTACATCATAAGATTGGTGCAATCAAAGCTAAAAATTAATATTAACACTTCTTAAATTTTGTTTTCAAAACCCCGCACAATCTCAAACAAAATTTTAATAATTCTAGGAGCACTACTTGCTCGACTGACGGCTTCCTTTTGCTGCCTACTCTTCTAAGCCTGTAAAATAACCATCCATTACGGAAAACTTCAAAAAGTTTTCACTTCATTTAGCAAAAATTACATTTTGACAATAAAATGTTCATTAAAATAGAGTCTTGCTCATAAAAGAACAGTTTCAATATAAATGGGTACAGAATACATGTATATTTCTCAGTTCCATCATTCAGATTCACCTACAAAGCTGATGCCTCTGTGAGAGCATCGCTTTGCATAATAGTACACCAACTAAATTTTATCACCAAAGAAAATGAGAATCATTCATAAATATTACTTACTAACAAAACCTAGTAAGGAGGACGACAGGAATGTCCCTATTGGCATACAACGTCATTGTCGGCCATATTGAGAAGACATAGATGGAGGCGCTACTGGTGGTCTGGGTCTTGCATACTCTGCAAATATTACCCAACCATCCAGAAACTGCAAATTGCAAATAAATTAATCACCTTCCAGAAAAATAATTAGAAAAGAAAAAGATCAATAGGATGATTATAACAAATAAAATCGAGTGAAATATATATTGCATTTGCATGTCTACCAAAAATCCAAGCAGCATCAACAACTAGAAAGAATTACACCTCGATATGTTCACCAATAGAAGTAGCCTCAGCATCCCTTGAAACAAAAGCATAAGACCCATATTTTAAATCCTCAAAACTTGAACTAATTCTTAACAAGTGAAATTGAAGAAAATGTCTTCATTAACCTTGAGTAGTTTTTTTTTCCATTCTTATTTTTTTGAAGAAAAGCAAAGGGCAATTATGCATTTATGGACAAAATTAGCATCTGTCAACTTGACTGGTAGCAACGGAAATGAGCATGAAGAAGGATAATAAAGAGATTTAAAGGGTGTGACAAGACTGGATAATGAAAGAGTAAAGGAGTTGAAGGATGTAGCAAAACCCATCTTATCATAATGGAACTGGCATACTATTAAGGAGGGGAGGCGTTAAAAAATGGATCAATTGGTAGAAATTCTCCACAATACAATTGAACAAAATAACATGCCATCTTTCAATTGGTAAAAAATGGATTCTCCATTTTTGATTAGATACTCCATGATTCATGAGCTTTGCACCCTCCAACACTTACTAATATATTTAAACATATTCAACAACACAGCTCACAAGAGCATTGATCCTAAATGGTAATCAGCTACATAATAGCTTTAAAACCTTAACAAGAGAATAAGAACTTGTTTCAACTCACCTTGCCATCCATGCCCTCTATACCTTTTGCAGCATCTTCTAAGGTAGCATACCTTACAAAACCAAACCCCTTAGAATATCCAGATACACGATCAGTAACTACTCTAGCTGTAAACAGCAAAAAGGAACAGTTAGTAATCTGTAGAGGCAACAATTGAAGAAATAAAAGAAAACAAGCTTACCATGAACCACTTCGCCAAATTCAGAGAAGGCTTTCTTAAGTCCTTCGCTAGTTGTGCGCTTGCTGAGCCCTGAAAAGAAAGAAAGCATTGAATATCAAAATCATAATATTGGAAACTTAAACCAGTTACTCCAAGCAAGTATGTAACATCAAAGGTAAGATAGATATTATCATACAAATAATAACAAAATATAGAAAGCAAAGTGAAGAGGTAAGAAACAAATCAATCTCATCAGTAACATGCATCACTAAGACATTCTCACAGAGCTTATGTAAAATACAAGGCTTTGCATGTAACCAAGGCTCAACCTGGATACTTACCACCAGCTCAGTAAAACAACTAATATTGCAATTTTAGAAGTCATAAAAACATGCTAGATAAAAGAGTGGGTTTGCCACATCTGAACTCAAACAGATTCACACTCTCAAGCAGGGCAAACAGCAAACTTTTACCTTTCAAAACCAACAAATGACTACCTAGTACAGTATCGTCTAGAACGCACCAATAGACAGATATAATCCCAACTGCATATCATACTCTGATTATTGTACAAAGATAAATTGATAACTCAAAAGCTCATGAGAAAACAAGATGTACACAGAACTGAACAATGAAGGAGATAGTCCTATCCAAAAGAAACTAAGATTAGAAAACAGAGGAATAGGGAATCGCAAATAATACAATATAAAATATCGAAGTAAATGAAAAATCAGGAGTCCAATCAAACAATTCAAAAAGAAAGAGCCATGAAAGGCAATAAGAGAGTGGCATTCTTGCTGGTTAAGCAAATTTTTAGATACAGTTGACAATTATTTTGACCAAATTTCACAGGTATATGCATAAAAACTGTTAAATCAGTAAACTGCACCAAATTGCCCCCAATTTTCAAGCAACCAACGTGATTCCTAAGTTTACCTCAGATGTAAAGACCAAATAATGATAACAACAAATATATATATATTATACATTGATAAATACAAAAAAAAATTATACATCATAAATTACATGATTTAAATAAGATAAATAACTACTGATAATTATAAGCACGAAGGAAACGAAAGGGAAATGTTTTAGTGGATAATAGTGAGTGCGATATTCTACGTACCTGAGACGAAAAGGTTGTCGCTTGGGTCAGCCTTTGGTTGCTGCTGTGCCGCCGCGTTTGGTGGAGGGTTGAAAGAAGGAAAAGGAGAAGTAGAGAATAGCCGCCTCCAACTGCGCTGAGCCGCCACTGCTCTTATAGCCATTACTGCTATGGGTTTAAGCTAAAAAGTAAAAACCCTTCGAATCTGATCTGATGGGAAAATTGACGATGGAGAATATATAGAAGGGAATGGATTTCGAATGTACGATTTTAACCTCCTTTATCATAAATTATTTGGTAAAATGTCGGGAGTACCCTCATTTGAAAGGCAGTTGGACTGGCGGAATGCATAAATTACGAGTTGACGACTGAGACGAAGATAGGTTTGACCAATATGGGTTCAACTGAGCCCTTTTCTATTTTTCACCCTTCCTCTCCAAATGATTGATATTGACCCGCCAAATTGGGTCCAGATGTATTGTCTGGGCCTTTATTCAGCCCTCCCTTTTTTATTAAATTTAAAACTACAAGGTCTTAATGGTTAATACTTAATAGAAGAAAATATAAAACATAAATTAATTAACAAATGCACTTATAATTAGAATTAGAATTTTATGCTGATGTAAGATATTACTTGAGCAAATACAAAGTTGTGATTAATAATTAATAAATAATAATATAATAAAAAAATTTAACGTTACCTGAGCAAGTCAAAATTTCTTTTAAAAATTAAATTAACATCAAATTATCCAAATTCTTAAAACCTGACTAAAATTTAATGTCAATCTAAACATTTTTCTAAGCAAATATGCAGTATTATAATTTTAAAAGATTAAAATTTATTAACTCAACTTTTTCTGATGTTATTACAATTTAAGGATCATTTGTTTAAAATTTTATTTCTCTAAGATAAGAATTGTATAATTCAATTGAATGTTATAAATGGAATTTTAAATAATTATAGTGCAAAGTGAATTATTTTGTTGAATTAAAGAAGATTTTTTTTTTTATATTAGGAGTTCACAATTATAACTATACTCATAAATCAAAACTATTATTTTTATAATTAAAAATATAAGATAATTACGATGTTTTATAGCCGGGCCATTTTATTATTTATTGATGTCACAACCCAATTTCAAACTGAAATAAATCCGTCATAGTTAATTTATTAATTTTGAAGATTATGATTTAATAATAATTAAAAAAAAGGATCCAAATGAAAAGATTTCAAAACGTGGACTTTATTATAAATATTATGAAATTAAATTGTCACATCTTTAAAATAATAAAGACTAAATTGATAAAAGGTAAACCGAAAGAGGAAGCAATTGCTTCTGTTCCTATAAGTCACGAAAAATAAAGGAAAATGAATCAAATTCTTATGTAATCACAATCTAAAAGAAGTTCGAAGCTAGATGGCAATGGGGATCATTTTCAATTGACAAAAAATGGAAAAGAAAACAGAATTTGTAACATCCCATTTCGTTCATATGGTATTTTGGAGAGTCTATCGAATGTATTTAATGTTGACTCCTTCGAAGAGGTGATCCCCGTGCAATCTCCATTATACCAGACAAAAAGAGTCGGGGCCCAAAATCAAGTGAAAATTGTTCTCTTTGAATGCATAACCCAGGTTCGCTATTTATTTCAGATTAATTCAATGCAGTAGATCTGTTAACCAATAGGATTTTGCCACCTAGATATGAAATTTACAATTTTAGATACTAATCAAATCACACCATTTTATCATGGAGTGGTTTATATAATTAATCACTATATATTTTTTTAATATATATTTATAAAAGCAACTTAAATATTCCAAATAACCTTTTATTTATCTATATAAAATATTTTAAAATCATTTAGAGTATTTTAGGGATACTAAACTAAAGGTATTTTCATAGAAATCTTAAAAATAAAATGCTTGATATTGGTTCAATGGAAAAACCATTTTTAAGAACAATTATTTATATGAATATTTGAATGTGAAAAAACACCAAAATAATTACTTCAAATTTGATTTTAAGAAAAACTTGATATAATTAACTTTAACCATGCATTCGAAATTCCATTGATCCATTTAATTTTATTATTTATAAGGTGATTTATTGTTTTAATTAAAATTTTAAGTTTAATACACTTATTATTCTTTTATTTATATGAGTTACTCTACTAGAAATGCACTTTTTATTTAATCAAAGAAGTTTCATCATTTATAGTTTTATTATATTTTTATTCTTGGATAAAATTGTTAAGATGGACAAAAAATTTTAATTGTTTTCATTGATTTTTTTTCCCTTGTATAACACTAAAGCCGATAGATAACTTGAGAAATACTGTATTAAATCAAATAGATATCTAAGGAAGCTATGGAAAAAAATATATTATGAATGCTAAATATTCTACTCGTTAAAATGGATCACGAACCAAATCAAGCTGAAAAAAATGACTTTCTTTCCTTGGTGGTTGTTCTAAATCAAAATCCACAATTCCAAATTTTGAAGGATCTCTAAAATGGACTATGTTATCACCAAAACATACAATATTATTCATAGCTGAATCTGCAATATGGTCTAATCCTTACAAAACATCAGTGAATCAATGCTATAAATTGGGAATTCGGACATCAGTTTATTTGTTCAAATCCCATTGTCAACACTTCCACATTAAGAGACAGCATTTATGTGGTGCAACAGGGGCAGAATTATCCCCGGATCTAGCGCTAGTGCCAGCACTAAGATCAGAAACAGGAGGCTGAGCCTCAGGTCGGAAATCGGGAGCATGAATGCTCCATTCCTCTAGGATGGTAGAACTCCAGAGTATACACTTGAGCTCAAAGTTCAACTCTGCCTCGTGTTCGCTTTGATATCGTCGGCATTGACTCCTTTCCAGGTCTGCGTGAGGTCAAGGTAGGATCAATTGCGGTTTCTGAATCCTTCAGCGTCGATAAGATCTCCAGTGGATTCTTGACAGGTATGTGGGAGATTGAGCCTGTTTTGGGTTCACTTTCTATCGCCTGCTTGGGCTCCTTGATTGAGATCGAGCTTGATGTTCCTTCAGCTTTTACCCAGGGGTGAAGCCCGCTGTTGAGCTTCTCATTTCTTTCAAACTGAATACGCTTATCTATGCACATTTCATGTTCATGTGTTTTCTGTAAGCAGGTTTCTAGATCCTCCTGTACCAACATAGATGGCATAGATCCTATTCGCATGAACATTTGACTCAGCCAGAATTAACAAAGTTGTAGAATGGTTAAGAAACCTATTCATACACTACGATCAACAAATGTAATTTCCACTTTTTACCTCTTTGATGTATCCGCTAGCTAAAACATCCCCTTTGCTTTGGTCATAGTCATTGCTGTTCAGGAATTTGCAACCTGTGAGAATAGCTGATGCTGCAATCACTGAAGGCTTGAACTTCGTAAAGTTCATGTCTGTCATGAAAATGAGAACAGTGATTAGATATCATGAAGCTTAAATCTTTTGTCCATATTGATGAGTCTATTTTTATTAATCGTTATTTACTTGAATTTTGCTTGATTTTGAGTGTTTATGAATAAATTTCAAGTTTGTTTGGTTGTTTTTTAGATTAGAACTGATTTGCAAAATTTCTCCGAAGTGGCGATTGAGTATTGATTTTGTGTATTGTATGAAGATTTATCTATATCTTAGCGTGTACTTATCAAAATTGAATGATTCAAGTTGCTTTGAAAAGCTGCCTCAAAGACGAAGAACTTTCATGAAGAAAGCATTTGCATTTGAAGTTGTTTAAAGGGTCAAAATCAAGCTTAAATCCGAGCCATTGTATCAATCCAGAATGAGAAATAACACATGGGCTTTACTTGGACAGAGTTCTGTCACACCCCGACCTGTGGGGTCCACCTATGATAGACGTCACAGATTCCTACTAAACATTCCTTAGGTCCAGAACGCTTACTAAGAACCTGTAAGGTTGAAATCATAAAGAAATATAAAACATTTCTCAGAAATTTTTCTTTCAAATTCCTCACTACTATGTAATCAAAACAATTCAAACATTTCAAATTCCCATCAAATATAA
>JAVXUL010144907.1:0-14565 GCA_035590515.1 Trichilia minutiflora
TCAAGCCCAAGTGATATACAATTATATATATACTACTAAAAGTTGAATTTTCTTTCCCATGTGGGACTTAAACTTTTTCATTCAAACACTTCCAATACATATAACTTTTGGTTTAAATTTGTACAGTTACAACGTTTCTGAAAAATATGATCTTTGATTTAATATTATTTAAAATAAATTCAAAATAATAATTCATTAAAATTAAAAAATTATATACTAAAAAAATAAGCTATCAAAGATTCAAAGTGTGTTCTAATAAGATCCAACTATTTGATTGACCAATCAAACTCTTTTAATTTATTTATAAAATATTTTAGAATATTTCTCTTTCTTCGTACGGAACTTAAATTTTTTCTATTCAAAGACAGCATACTTCAAAAAATATCGAGCTAAAATTGGGAAATTCTGTTATCACTTAACGAATTTATTATATCTTTCTCATGAACAGATTTGGTTGACGTCTTTCTATTTAAATAAGTCAGATTGCCGAAGTCTTGTTTCACAATGCTTAAATAACATTACGTGGAGTTATGACTTTGTTACAGTGTGTGTTTTCTTTTCAAGTCAACCTTTATGGTGAGAATCTTTGAGACTACAAGTTGAGTTGGAGCAAGACATGAGGTGACTCAGTTAGCGCTATGATGTAACCAAGGAAAATTTCATGGCTGGAAGTAGATAGCAAAGTGTTCTGCAGTTGTTCTCTCTACAGTCTATTTCTGAGTGATTCCTTGAATCTTGGTTTTGGACCATGCACTTCATATTATTGTTTTTTGCTATTATCAATTAATTATGTGAATACGTGTTTTCAATTTTTTGCTTTTTGTTTAGGTTTCTGCAAGTGGATACATTATCCCTTCTGCTTTCAATGGGTAATGTAGCTGCCAATTCTGATATCCTTGTGGTGGATATGGTTGTTGGCTTTTTAACTGGTGTTGTGGCAGAATGCTTAGGAGGTTTCCAGTGATTTTTTTTCCTGGGTTCTTCGTTGCAATCTAGCACTAATATAATCGTAAATTTCTTAAATGATAGAACAAATTTTGCAAAATTATCTTTAACAGAAGGGAGATTGTGCTTGTGGTTTGCACAGTAATTATGAAACATGAAAGAGCATAGTGGTCTTTTAGGTCACTTTTTTTTGTGAGCAGATTATTTTTATTTTATTCCCTTTGCATTGAGATTTGAGAATTTGCAAAATTTTAGATTTTTTATTGCCCTTGTCAAACAGGTCCTGAGCTGGTGTAGTTGTGGTCATTTCATGAAAATAAGATTTATTCATTCATGCAGTCGCTGATTTCTAACTTCTTTTAATCAACAAGTAGAGGTTATTTTGCAATACGTGTCTTGGAGATTCACAGTATCCTATGGATATAGTGAGGATATTTAACTTTGGCAGCGAAATTTGCAAGAGTTTCCTCTCTTTTTTAATTTTATCATATTCATAAATGCTTCACTTGAGGTGTTATCTCTATAGTTCCTCTCAGGGATTGCGATGCTGGTTAGTAATAACTGAAAACCTCTCTCAAAGCAAAACTAATTCCAAAAGTCAGTGCACGTTATTATATTCTTAAATTATCATTTTGTTGGCTCTTAGTGGTTTGCATTTGCCTATGTGTCGATTGCTTAAGTGTCTGCTAGATTTAGCTGCGTTATGGTATCCAAACCGGACATTTAGTGCACTGTAAAAGCTGTGGTTTTTTTGAAGTTTGGTTGTCTTTAACTCTGATAGATTTGATATTTCGATTGCTCTCTTGGTTTTAGACATCATTGTTTGGCACTGAAACAAGTTTCCTAGAGTCCCTTTCATACAGTAGGGGCTGTGGGCTTTTAGTGCACTCTCTTTTAGATTTTGTTGCATACTTTTTGTGTCTGTGCTAGACATAGTGTGTTCTTCTCTTCCCTTCTTCCAATTTCCCCTTAATCTACTATAAAAGCAAGTTGTGATGGTATTTAATATTTTCTTGGTGCAGAACTGTGCGGGCTTCTCTGACTGATTTCAGTCAACTTCAGAATGGAACTTCTGGGCAAGTTGACCAGCATGAATGTGACATGGAAATTCAGTTGAATTTGAGTGGCTCTTCCTAGTTATTGGCAAGAGTTTCATTTTCCGTTCATCTTCATCTGTCACCACGGAAGATAAATTACTTTCATCTGAAAATAGGGTTTCAGAACTTATTTCTGATGCCACTCTTTCTGCAGTTAATAAGATTTGTAAGGCCCCAAAAGCAGGAGAAAAGGCATCGCCAGAAACTCTGTCAAGCTGTGGAAAAAAAATGGTTTTTCTTGGTAGCTCCAGTTGATGAATAATTGATTTATTAATATAAGGTGGCCTGTAACTATTTCCTTACTTTCAAAGTCTTTTTGCAGCCTAATAATTGGTTCACCAGAGCTTCATCCTTGGAGCTTAGTTAAAGATCTCCTGCCGTTTTTGGCTTATTCAGCTCCTTTCGCAATCTATCACCAGTATTTACGGGTTGGTTGTTTCAAAGACAATTGTTATTTTAAAATGAATAAATCCAAATTATAGAGGAAATCTTGGGAATACTTAGGGAGATATTAAAATGGTTTGAGCTACATTTCAAACTTTATTCTGGCATATTCAAATATGGCGTGATAAGATTTTTGCTTTGAAAATTTTCTTCCCATGTGCCTCTTAGATTTGCATTGATTTTGTTATGATTTATACATGTAGACTGTCATCTTGCTTTATCAGTTCTGGATGACTTTCATATTTTTTGCCGAAATAGACACGGATAGGCACCAATTAGTTGGAAAGGAATAAGATGACTTATCCTCCCCTTTTTCTATTTTTTGTCCCTCTGTTCAACTGCAGCCTCTTGCAACATGCATGCACAATTTACAGCTTGGCAAAATGGCAGTCAATTTGCAAATTTCAGAACCTTGGCTACTGAATATCAGATTCCTTTTTCTAGTTTTTTGATTCTTCTTTCTTTATTATGTGTATGAAAGTTATTTCTGATTTCTTACGAATTGAAAACTGGCAGATTTATTTCCTCAAAAGTAGATTGACCTACCCCTGTTTGATTATGTTATGTCCAGGTTCTCACGTCAGGAACTAATCTTTGCATGTAGATGAGCGGATGTGGTGGATACATTCTGAGTGAGACTAGGATAGCAGCTACCAGTTCCCAGTCATAAATTTGCTACCATCGTGGCCATTCATTCGTGCTGATTGTTGGCAAGCAAAACACATGCCTACCAAGAATGTACACTAGTAACCCATTCCTTTGGGCGAAGAATGTACGCTAGCTTTTGATTAAATATTCATTTTTTTTAACTTCCGCATAAATTCATGCCATCGCACTTATGTAAACATCCAAATTCTGTAGATTATTATTGTAACTATAATCCTGGCGGGTGTTGCAATGTGATTGATGTTTTTTTTCTGCTTTCACGAGCGACAGTTTCTGATGGGTTACCATGCACGACATTTACTATGATAAGAAACCGAGATTCTAGAAGACCTCCCTTTTAACTAATATTTGATTGGCGTACCTCTAGGATTAATTTTTCAAATAATACTTGATCGGTGTACTACCAAGGTTTAAAACAAAGAGAGTTATTCTTACTATTTTCAAAAACTTGTGACCAAGGAATGTGAATGCCACTCAGAATTATGTTAGATGTTAATAATGGGAAAGTAATAAACATATACAGTGAAGAAACTGACTGAATTATTTGGTAATTACTTTAATTTAGGAAAATATATTCCTTCCCTCAGTCTAAACGATGGTTAAAAATTAAAGTAATGTTATTAAAATTCCAAACATAAATATGTTTAGCTCGTAGTTAATTCATGGACCTAGAGTTCGCGGCTAAAGTTCATTAGTTGTTAATTTTATGTTTAGGACATAACTGTTAAGTACAAGCTCAAGTATATGATATAGTTTATGTAAACAATCATATATGGGACATGGGAGTCATGTTTGATCCATAAAGTTGGCAAATGAAGCCCATGAGTAATTTTCATGTTTGGGCCATGAGGTCGAAGCCCAAACCTAAGTAGATATTTGAGTTGAGATGAAACACAATTATGAATGGGACTGTGGGAAGGAGAGAGAAGGAAATTGCAACGAAAGAAAAGCGGTGATGCCAGCCAAAAGGCGGGCCGCGAGCATTCGAACTCACCGCTTAGCTTGCGCGGTTTATTTACACATACCCTCTCTTTCTGCTCCCCTTTTCGATTTTATTCTCTCTTTTATTCCTATTTGCCGCCTCTTCAAAGTTCACACATTCACCATAAATACTCTATTTCTCTTTTCTTTATTATTTTTCTTCTCCTTTCACTTGCTTTTCCCTCCAATACTCCTAAAACCTTACCTCAAGGTTTTGCGTGGCTCAAGTGATGGAGAAGTCGAGTGAAGATCCGACCCGACCCTATAACCATCCGTCACAAACTAAATTTCAGTTGCTTCAAAATCGCAATCAGACCCAATCATCAAATCGAACGTACCATTCCTTTCTTGGCAGGCTTCCTTTTCCTTCAGCTCGCTCAGCAGACGGTAATACTGACAATGTTGATAATTCTAATGATATTAAAAATCTTATTAACAGGGATGACACGCATTCGGCTTTCGCTAGGCTTGAGGTGAGTGTAGTTCTTTTTAAATCTCTTTCTGATATTCCGTTTATCTGCATTTCAATGGTTATTGGTTTCAATGAAGCTTTTAGTCTTTAAAATTCCAGGTTTTTTTAATCTCCATGTGTCTTTTGTTGATCATCTTTACCCTGTGAAGAAATTCAGATGTGTTGGACACCATTTCTCTGTATTGTCAACGCTTTAGAATTTTGGTTTAGGAATTCGTTTTCTTATTTTTGGATGAGTAGGAATTTTATTTCAAGGGTCAGTGTTCTTGATTTCTTGCCCTGGGTTAAATTCTTTTCAACTCAGTAGTTAATAGTGTCTGATCAGTAATCCAAATTGTGCTTGTTTTTCCTTACAGTGAATATTTAAATGGTATTTATTTGTTAGCTCTTAGGATATCTTTTGAGTAGTAGGTAGAAGTGGTATGTTGATAATTGTTATTTTATCATTTGGTGCTTTTGTGACTTATCATTGTGAATTCTGTAATGGTCTTCGATGTTGAAGCGAACAAATGAATTAGGCAATCATTTGGCTCAAAATAGTGGACAGACACCCATCCCTAGATGCAGTAAAGTTGTTAACGATCCTTCATTTGAACCGGCATCTTTCGCAAGTGACAAAAGTAATAGGAAGTCAAAGGTTTCCAAGTATACTAAGTCTGGTACTCAGGGATCAAATGAAAGTATGTCCTTCGGCAATTTGTATATCATTGCATATATCAATGTCTTTAGCCCTTCTTGATGGGCACACTGACCTTTATATTGTCTCTGATTTTTGTTATCAGATGCTTCAAATGGCTTGAATCCAGCTAATAATTGTCGATATGACAGTTCTTTAGGTAAGTTTGGATAACCTTTTGTCCAGTTGAGTTACTGGTCCCTTTTATCTCATTTGTTTGTGAAGCACATGCATAGCGAATTTATTTGCCAAGTATCTTTGCACAGAGGGTTTTAACTTTGAAATTGCCACTATGGTCCTGACCTATGGTTAACTATACTGTTGCACATGTCAGGCTTGTTGACAAGGAAATTTGTCAATTTGATCCAAGAGGCTAATGATGGCACCCTTGATCTGAACCGCACTGCTGAAGTATTGGAGGTAAAGTAAAATGCATTCCAGACATTCCTTTTTTTTATATATTGTCATCTAGGAGATAAAGAAAGTTTTTGTCCATGATATAAGTAATTCCAACCTTTTGTCTTATTATAAAAATTGTACAGTGAAAAAGTATCTCAATCATTTTCTACTGATATGTTAGGATAAATGTTTTGCTTGGTATAAATGTAATCTGTTGTCATGTTGAGAGAGTTATAACTATCTTATTTTCTTTGTCTGTATATGTTATATTGATTTTGTACAGGTTCAAAAGAGAAGAATATATGACATAACAAATGTTCTTGAAGGAATTGGATTAATAGAGAAAACATCAAAGAACCACATACGCTGGAAGTAATTATATTATTATTAGTGTTGTTATTATTATTATTATTTTTGTTACTCTTTTTCAAATTTTTAATTGATTATGACTTATGGGCTTCATAAACAGGGGGTCTGACAGTTTGGGGCCAAGGGAGCTGGATGATCAAGTTGCTAGATTAAAGGTGTAGATTTTGAACTGGATCTCCTTCATGTTGGTCTTCTACTGTTGACTATTTTGTGAAAGATTTTTGTTATTGCACAATAAGCATCTCAGCTTCTTGTGTCTTGTATGGTTGGCTGTGTGATCCCGATGAGTTCCCTGTCACCTTGGTTATGCATTTATGTTGGCGAGTTTAAGAAATCTAACTTTGTTCAACAATGAAACGCCATTTATCTTCACACTCCTTGTAAAGTTATGATCCAGTTGTTTCATTTCCTGTGTTACTGATATATATAACTTTAAAACTTAATTTTTAGGTCTGAAAGTATCACTGGGCTGAAGGTAATTGATAATATCTTCCAGAAATTGGATTGTAGATCTTTATCTACTAGAAACTGGATCATTGACCCTTATGTTTGGCAAGTTATTTTTGGGGCTTTATGGAAGAATGTTTAGTTTTGGCTGTGTAAACTTGTTTGCACCCTAACAGCTGATTTGAGATACAGAACACATAATCTAGAAGATCCATTTGGATCATTCTGCTAATAAGGCTCCAGCATTAATCAATACTATAGCTAGTATTAAGAAACAAGTTTTTTTACTGAGCACCATGCAGATAAGTTACCATTTTAGTTGTCATATTCTTGAAAGTTTACTTCTTGTAGATTAAATGAGATTTGGCTTGTTTGAAATGATCATATCCTTTAAAGAAAATAACAAAGCTTCTGCCCAAGGGAATTTCACCTTCCAGATTGTTGGAAACGTTAGTTAGTTGGTTTATCTTACTAACTGCCTAACATGTCTCGGCTTCGTCTCAGGCTGAGATTGGAAATTTATACGCTGAAGAATGCAGGATTGATGATTCTATAAGGTTGGTTAGCAATGATTTTGCTGTGATGTTTTGCTCTTGTTGACCTACCTCACATATTAAGCTGTCTTCTTGTTGTTTCTTCAGGGAGAAAGAAGAACTTTTGAGGGCCCTAGAGGAAAATGAGAATAGCCAGAAGTATTCTCTTTTCTCCCTGATCTCCTGGATCATATCCAAAATAACTTCTTCTTTTCTTCTTTTCTTTTTTTCTAAATCATTGCTCTCCTCTCTCTCTCTCTTTCGTTATTAATATAGTTTACTGTCTTGTTTTATTAGGTACTTGTTTTTGACTGAGGAAGATATCACTAGCCTTCCATGCTTCCAGGTCAGTTACAATAAGTTTGAGGATTCCGTTGAATCCATACTTCGCTTATGATCTCTTGAACTAACTTTGGTTAAGCTATTTTTTTTCACAGAATCAAACACTAATAGCAATAAAAGCACCTCAAGCTAGTTATATTGAAGTTCCTGATCCTGATGAGGTGTGTAGATGGCTGATAGGGTATGAAAATTTCTAATCATAATTAATATCTGATTGTTTGCCTGTTAACATGAGCAGGATATTAGTTTCCCTAAAGGGCAATATAAAATGATTGTTAGAAGCACCACAGGACCAATTGATTTGTACCTTCTGAGGTATACTTATTATTCTTTCTCACTTCAAGCACGCATCTTGTGTTGTATTTTTTTTAAAAAAAATTTATTTCATTTTCCCATTGCATGTTTCCATCGTGTTTCATCTTCTTAGCGTCTATGTTAATAATACTTGCAGCAAATATCAAAGGCAAGGGAAGGAAATAACTGTTCAGCACGAAAAATCAGTGGATGTATCTACTTGGAATTGTGGAACATCTGGAGTGCAAAATTTTGGGCTTTTTTCAGAACACAAGAATAATAAAAAAAATTCTTCTGAAACATTCAGCTTGATGAGCGCTGAAGCTTCTGGGATTCAGAAGATAGTTCCATCAGATTGCAGCGTAAGTGTGTTAGAACACTTCAAAAGGGGCTGTCTAAAGCTTTTTTTTATTTTATTTTATTCTACTTTCTGTGCGGATTGCATACAGAAGGAAATTTAGTGAACTTATATGCATCCTAAACATTGCAGATCGATGATGATTATTGGTTCCATTCAGATCCTGAATTCAGCACTACAGATTTGTGGAGTAGTTAGAAAGTTTTATTCACCAAGTCATGATTTCTGGAATCTTAGATCTCATCGTGTAATTGGAAAAAGTATATATATGCCCCATAATTCTCTGCAACTTACCTCAAAATACGGGTATTGTAAATGATAAGCATGAGAAGCAAATGTTGGTTAGTTGAAGATGACATGAAGGAAATCTCAATTTGAAGTGTAACCTAACGATATTAACAAATAATGCAGTCATTTATGGGAAGGGTTGGGAGAAAATCGACCACCAAAATTTGGTATACCTTCTCCTGTTTTAAGATTCCGCTTGTGTTGCATTTGCACCAATGACCAAAAATTGACTTGACAACATTTCTGATTTGTAATATTCTTGAATGACCAACACTAGTTAAATGCGTAATTAATCAACCAATTGCAGAAAACCTTCGGGCTGAGACTGAAAGTTTATGTGCTAAATATGCACGATTGATGATTCTAAAAGATTTAAATAATAGAAATTCAAACACGTTGATGAGCAAATAAGTTATAGCCACCATCAAGAAAACTATCAACAAAGAAGTAAGCACAAACGCAATAATCAACAGAGAGTAAACTACGACCCATATCAACAAAATAATCAGCTAAAAAGTAATTAAGAAATATAATATACATATAACATAATACATATTTATGTTGTCAAATATTTTTATATTTATTACATTTATCGATTAGATTTATTATTAATTTTATTTGTTTTACTTAAAAGAATATATATATATATATATATACATACATGTATAAAATACAAATAAAGACTAAAGAAAGAGTCTTTCTTAGTATTTTCAACAAATTTTATTACAAAAGAAAATTGCTTTTTAATATTAAAATTTTAAAACAGTGAATCAGACCGACTTTAGATGTTGGTAAAATGTGAATTGTAAGAGTAACGGTCATTCTACGGTGCAATCATTGTACCGAAAGAATTATTAAAATTTAAATTGTCCCCTCTAAATTTTCTCTTATATTTTTTAATTTTAAAAATTACAATTCTAATTTGTAAGCATATAATGATTTTTTTTTTAAAGGCAGTGGAAGAATTTGAAAGTAGAACATAAAACTTTGGTGGTTCAAATGGTACGTGAACTGCACCGTAGCCTTGCACAGATACCGGACTCAATTTTAAAAATAAGAATAGTAGTTCATGTTTCGTTCATTTGGGGCCTTTATAATGAGTTGTTGGCTGGTTGTTATTTGTGTCGTTTGCCATCCCAGGTAGATATTAAGTTAAATTTTGGATCCCAAATATTAATTTTCAATTTACAACGAAACGCCAAGTCCCCAATCACCCACCCTCTTGTCAAGGTTGTGATAAAAAATTACAACAAAAGAACATAATGGCCTGGGATATTCTTAATTTGATCGGGACGGATGGTAGTTATCGATAATTATAATTATATTATTTAATATTTTTTATATTAAATAATAAAATAATATAAATATAAATTAATTATATATATATATATAATTTTAATTAAAATAATATTTTATAATAAAAAAAATTATATACTTTTGATTGTTAACATAGTACAACAGTTTGCAGTTCCGAAATGTAAGATGGAAACAAAATAATAAAATATTTATGTGAATAGAATATACGGGCTTCACAAACATAATATAAATACGATTTAATTAAATAAATATACCTCGTATGAAGTTCACAACATTGACAAACTTATTTCGTAACAAAACAATCCCTAACCTTTAAAAATAACTAATTTAAACGTTTGCCTTGTCCTTAATTGACCCAAGTGAAAGAAATGGTTGATAAATTCCAAAAACACAAATGTAAGAATTTCCATAGATCATACCCTTGGGACTGACAAACACAAGATTGAAATAATTACAATCCACCAATATGGTTCTTGGTTTACCATTCACATTTCACATGTTTCGATGATGTGCATATAGAAATAAACTTTAGCCGCTTGGATGACTTTGTGAAGGTTGATCATTTAGATCCTTAAGCTTATCACCCAAAGTTTTTAGCATAGATCCTCTTCATAAAAAATATATTAACAGTCAGTTTAGCTTTGTAAAATTAAGTTTTCGATGGTTTCACTTTTCATTCCTATTTTTTTCTGATACTTTCTTTCATACCAAACATCTCTATTCAGTTACTCGTATTGGAATATCACATGCCCTAAATAGAAATCTCTTCAAAAATTAGACCAGATTCTCAAACATGAAGTCTGAAACCATGCAAATGAAAATTGAGGCGGAAATTCCACATAATTACAAATCATTCATTGAACAGTCATTGATACAATTTGATATTTATTAAATATCACAATTATAAGTATATAAAAAGATTAATTGTTACAATGAAATCTCATTAAAGATGGTTATAATAATCTAAATTATTAGAAATTATGATAAATCCGTGATAAAAATCTTAGATGACAGTTATATAGGTAGAAAATGATACATTATCATGCACTAAGTCTAAATAGAATTTAACTAAATTATATTAGACTTATAGTTTCATTGAGGTACTTTTACCCGCCACAATCGGCAGCGGATTTTGTACAGACGACAGAATTGAAAATTCAGAATCTTTTATATTGTGCAGTGGAAAATAAGGTTCAGTGTTACTTGTCACGATAATTTTTGATTCACAAAATTTTCAATACTCTTGCTTTCCAATCTTGCGTTGTTAAACATAAATTCCACCCAGTTTCCAAAAATATGCTTCAGAAAATGCACCTCTTGGTTGGAGGCCTCATAAACGTCCTTCTCGGCTAGCATTCGCATTACGTTTTGAAGCCCCTACAAACCAATATTTTCATGAAAATTTATCTGCCATCTCATGTTCAAAAAATAAAGCAACAAATGATATTGAAACAAGAAAAGGCCACAAATTTACATCAATGTCTACGACAGAAATACCATATCTATCATCATTCACCTACTGATTCATTGCCAGTCTTTCAATCTAAAATGGGTAACAGTTGAGGCCATTCTTTAATTGTTTGGTGCAGAGCGATTTCTCCTAGATCTGCCACGTGTTACCCGGCCATCTTCCATTAAGGTGTCCTTCGGAGGAGGGTTTGAGCTTTCATTTGCAGGAGAAGATATTGGATCAATCTGCATTTCTTCTGTCTCAGATGGTCTAGATTGGCTGGTGATTTCTGGCGTACCATTTGAGGATGCAGAATTAGCTTTTTGAGAGGTTGAGGTTGCAGAATTGGCTTTCTGAGAGGTAGTGGCAGAAGGATTAGCTTTTTGGGAGGCTGAAACTGTAGAAGGTGGGTTTTGAGGATTATTGGTTTTTGCTGGAGGAGCACCTTCAGGCACTTGGGGAGGACCCCCCTCTTCAGCTGTCTCCTTTTGGTGCTGAGTTGACGACGTGCTAGATGTAGGAGAAGGTGGTTCTTCACTTTCCAGGCGTGTTGCAGTAGCTGGTTGGCGGTCGGGAAAAGAAGGTTGGCGAACCCTAGCATTTTGTTGTGGCTGCAATGTCAACAGTATAGAATTAAGAAAAACTGAGAGCTCATTCCGTTCAATAATTTTCCTCCTCCAGACTATCTTCACATGCAAATACAGATCATGAGAGAAATGTCAAAGCTTGCACTATGACCTAGTGTAAACTATGAGATGTTATTATATAAACGACAATACTATTATCGGGGTGCTGCCTCCAAATTGATCTGAAAAGTTCTGATAACGCCAACACTCTCAACCAATGGAAAGGACATAAATCTTAACATTTCTAGAAAAACAGCTTTGCTTACGTCAATAGTGCAACAGGAATATTTAGCCAACCTAAGCAGAATAGCAAAGCAGGTATTACATCCCTTGGTTAAAATGCTAACCCCAGCCGTAAGGTATTAAATTTATTAACAAAATCATAGCTTTGTCTTTTTAGTTGCATTGACAATGTCCATTACTTTTCACTAGGTTATAACAAAAATCTTGGCAGCTTCACTCTAAAATTACGTGATACACTTTGGAAAAAGATCATTCTAAGGGCCATCACAATTGTCACATGTGGTATGGGGTCACAAAAGGGTGTAACCAAACAGCTAGAAATTCGCAAAAGTCTCAAATTTTTTCCTCTGCGAGAATATCAAAATATTCAAAGGATTCTGCAAAATCTATGCATAAGCAAAAATTGTCACTAGAAAATAAATAAAAGAACTATGGTAAGTCTAATCAGCTCTGTTTAGGTAATTTACAAGCACCGTTATGCCATGAAGGGTATATGGTAAAAATGCAGTGTAATAAAAGTTCTTATTTATTCCAGAAAATATACCTGCGAAGGCCGAGGCCTTGGTGTTGACTGTGAAGCTACATACTGCAATATCTCAAAAACTCTTGTCTGGCAATAGTTGGCAGCTCTTTGCCAACATATAACGGCCATATCTCCAGCTCTAGTCCTTAGTTCCAACAGGATTCGATCAATCTCATTCTCATGTTTTGCAACATATGGTCTAAAGAATGAATCATACACATATGTAGTTCCCTAACACAGTAAATCATGATAGCAATTAGAATAAATCCCAACATAATGCATAAGTATATGGTTATGCACAACATACAGGTCCTCTTTCTGCTTCAATAAATATGCATACCTTAGTTTTTGGGTACCACAGATATACCACGAATGCCAACTTTGCTTCACTGTACATTGGAACCCTTCAAGAAAGCAAGATAGAGAAACATAACAAGAAGATAATGGAAGCGGCATACTTAAGTTGAAATATTGCCACCAATTCAAATTACCATGAAATAAAAGCATCACCAATTCTCTCACAAACAGCCAAAACTGCAACCAAAATCCTGTAACCAAAAGTAAAGTATACGCATCAAAAAACCGCTATAACAATAGAAATTACTGGATAACATTAAATGGAAGGAACAGCAATTTACAATTACCAATACTGGCACCAAAAGCGAAGTTGCTCAATTTCTGGCTTATTCTTCTCGACAGTTTTGTAGCATTCATAAGCTGGATAAGCATATCCGAAAACCATCCTACAAGCACATTTAAAATAATTCTATTTCAATCTCGATAATAAAACCATATGAAGACAAGACAGAAAGAGAAATTAAGTTGCTGGCATCATACACAAGTCCTCTGGTAAGGAATGATCCAATCATTTTCTCACCGACCAAAATTGCGTGATAAGAACGAACTAGCATAAAATATATAACAAAAAAAAAACATAATTAGATTTATTCAAGAAACTATCAGATAATTGCACAAAGATTAATTGAAAATCAAATTATTTTCACTCAATTCAAATTTCTCAACAACCAAACAGAGAACTAAATTAATAATGATGCACTGAGCAAGCTCAACATTACATTCACAAAGAGGAACAAGAAATCGAAAAAATAATTAAAACATTCACTACAATAACCAATGGAAAATCATATTGAATGAGCTTAATCAACAACCAACACACAGCATTATACAAATAACAATATTATGAAAAAAAAAATTCTGTAACTAAACCTCAGTCACATTGCTGAATTCAAACCTCGAATTATCTGCAGAAACTAGGGCCAAACAGTGCCGTAGAAGTCACCCACAATCCCCCCAACGAACCAAAATTATATATATATAAAAAAAAAAAAATAGCCACTACGAATCCATCACAATCATACTAAAACTATCTAAAAATTAAAGTATTATAAATCATTAGAAGTGAGGCAAAAACTTGTAAAGAGAAATGAAAAACGGCTAATTACCTTTCAACGACGATTATTATCTCCAAAAAACACGAAGAAAATAAAAACTAGTTTAGCACTAAAATGAGTGTTAATTGCAAAGCACGAGAGAGATCAGAAAATCGGTGAGAAGTGAAAAAGATCGGCGGCGTACGGAGCAATCGTCCCTGCCGAATGCCACGGCTAGCCGTTACGAAGTCGGCGCTGAAAGAGATCGAGACAACGAGAGAAAGAGGGTCATTGCCAGCGGTCATTTGTGTCGTTTTTTAAATATGCATTTCCTCATGGAACCCCTGTTCAGTGTATCTCTATCCCGTTCTTTTGTTTCGGAGTCCCTTTTTTAAAGTGTAAATTTATCTAATTCTAATTTAAGAGTTCTGTAATTTGTTGTGAAAAGTTCTTGTGCAGCGCCAGGAGGAGAATAATGTGAATCTAATAGATCAATCGCCGTACAATTTACAACGGACGGATCACATGTTCTGTTGTTTCTTATGGAAAGACAGGTATAACGATTGCTTGTTCCAGGGGATCTCTACTTGCATTTGGTAGGACGTTTTCGAAGACAATAAAGTTTGCCACTTGTGACTTGTGAGTTGACAGAGCTATTTAAAGCCTAACCAATTTACAAAATGTTGTCCTGTAAATGTAATCTT
>JAVXUL010144918.1:0-14564 GCA_035590515.1 Trichilia minutiflora
CTGGGCAATGGATACTTGTTCTGGATAGTGACCCGATTCAATTATCGATAATCAATACACAATCGCAGAGTTCCATCTTTCTTCTTAACAAATAACACCGAGGAGTCTCAAGGTGACATGCTTTGTCTAACAAAACCCTTATCAACCAAATCTTGCAGCTGCACCTTCAGTTCCTTAAGTTCAGCTGGTGCCATACGGTAGGGAAGTATGGAAATTGGCATAGTACCTAGCACCAGATTAATACTAAAGTCAAACTCTCGAACTGGAGGTGTTCCTGGCAACTCATCAGGAAAGACATCCAAAAATTCTCTCACCACAGGGACTTGCTCAACAGAACAATCAAAAATTGTACTATCAACAACATGCGCCAAATACCCTTGGCACCCTTTTCTGAAGGACCGCTGGGCTTCTAAAACAAAAATTATGCTACCAGACAACACATTCCTCTTACCCTCGAAACTACCTCTGATCCTCCTGGTCCTCTGAAAACAACCTGCTTAGAAAAGTAGTCCACTCTAGCTCGATGCCTGGACAACCAATCCATCCCCAAATTACATCGATATCCTCCATTCTTATAGGAATCAAATCTGCTATCAACTCCACTCCATTTACTACTATTGAACAATCACTGAACACTGTCTTCCTCATTAGCACATGATGACCTAGTGGGGTATGCACAATGATCTCCTGATCTAGGGGCAACAATGGCACATTAGCACATGATGCTAAGGCCGTATTAACTAAAGATCGACTGGAACCTGGATCTATCAAAGCATATGCAAGTTGATCAAAAAGAGTCACCATACCGATCACCACATCTGGATTAGCCTGTGCCTGCTCCTGGTCCAAAGCGAACACTCAAGTCTGAACTCTTTCGTGTGATCTCTGAGCACCTCAGGATACAGCAGATGAACTACTAGCTCCTGATCTTCTACCTGAAGAAACCGCTGTCTGCTCGACTGATGGCTGCTGGTGATGGGAGTAATGTCGACTCGACTGTCCACCCGTCTCCCTTCTACTTAACTTGGGACAAAACCGCCTTATGTGTCATATTTCTCCATAATGATGGCACACATAAGATTGTGGGTAAGGACCTGCATGATATTGCCTGTAGTGAACACATCTGTCTACACTCTGACTCTGCCTCGAACTCTGAGCATAACCCTGTGCTACTAATCTGAATCTAGAGGGTCCTTGGCCTTGAGGAGAATGCGAGGATACACTGGCTGGGCTCATAGTAGAGGATTCGCTTGATGAACCACTGTTGTGACTCTTCTTGGACGGAGAGCCAATCTGGATACTCAGATCTTATCTTTTCTGGAACTGACTCTTCGACCTTCTCTCTCCCGTCAACTTCTCAGCTCGAAGAGCCATCTGAATCATTTCCTTGTACCCTTGATTTCTTGACAGTGACATCTTCTCTCGGATCTTAAAGTTCAATCCTTCCTCAAATTTGGCACACAAGCTATCTTCATTGGCAAATTCTGGTACAAATTCAACTAACTCTCTTAATTCGGTCTCATATTCAGTCACTGTCTTGTCCATCTGCCTCAATCGGAGAAACTCCTGCTTCTTCTGATTACAATGAAAAGGGTTAAAGTACTGATCTCGAAACTCATGCACGAAATTATCCCAAGTCAATTGTGCTGAGGCCCTAGCTTGTACATTAGCCCACCAAGTAGCTACGCTACCTTCTAATAACCTGACAGCTACCTTTAACTTGTATCTGTCCTCTAATTCTATGTCATTCAAATCACCCTCCAATTTTCTAAACCATCGATTGGCTTCTGTCGCATCTGTAGTGCCTCCAAAAGGCACGCTTCCCAATTATCGCACTTTCTTAATCAATTCAAACAATTTTGGGGCTGATCCGGAAGCTTCAGCAGCTTGAGCATTCCAATATGCCATAAAGGTGATCCATTATTCAGGAGTCATATTCGGAGGCATTTTTTTTATTGGGACGGAGGAGGTTCACGTTGTTCCTCGGGTTCTGACTGAGGCATAAACGACATAGCCTATTCCTCAACATCGGGCACTACCTCCCTTCGTGGTCTACCACGACCTCGTCTAGGTCTCGACGACATCAGTACTACAACAAGAACACGAAAGTTTAATTGCATACATTTACATGATGGTGATGCTTGACTCGACTCACCTAGTCCACTGGAATTTCAAAAACACTAAAATCAAACACAAATTTTCAAAGTATGTTTCAAAACCAAGTTTGGGTGTTTTCAAAATCATTTTTCGAACCAAAATCTTTTATACCACTTTAATTATCACATCTTGACTCGTGGGTCCCACATATAACAATCGCCATAGACCTCCAGGGTATACTCAATCACACAGAATATCACCTGTAGGCCTGTAAGGCTTTGATAAAATCTGTTTTCACAAAAAATTCACATCACACTTCCAAACAATCCAACCTTATACCTAAACTTTCAATAGATCAAATAAAGCCACAAACGCTTCTAATGGATATATTGGTGCGCACAATTGAATAAAATCATTCATCATAAACAATTTAGCTGGGATCCATCCCAAAACAAGATATAATGTTTATTATAAATATATTTGTCAGTTATCAAGTCTTACAAATAAAAAGAAAAATAGAAATGACACCAGTGGACTATGAACTTCCAGTGTGAGTCAAAATGTGTATACCTGAGTCTAGTCCAAAAGCAATCACCACCACCCGCTCTTATCCTACCGATTTCCTTGAAACTGAGAGGAGAAGGGGGTGAGTATACGGGAGTATACTCAGTGAGTGAACAAAATAAAAATATACTTATACATAAGTACATATATATTTATAATCATTCAGCAAGGGATCTATAAAATAAGGTAGGTTTCGAAAGCATTAAAACCAAAGAAAGCTTTGTTTATTTTGTAAACCACAAATCATATTATGAAAGACATTGGGCTGGCTCCCATTCCCGACGACTACCCTGGCCGTGGGTGTCCCGAGGCCATCAGTGGATTTTGTATGCAAAGAAAATATACTATTTTGAAAATATCTATTTAGATGCATAAAAGAAAACCATGCACATTTTAATTACACAAAACTAGCCCACCACTGACGTTTGCCTCGGATTAGCCACGTGGTGATCTCGTGCTAATCCAACTAGGACTCATAGGTGATCAAACCTCCATTCAGAAATAAATCAAATGCCATATAACTCCTCCACCTGTGTAGCCTCACACTCACCTAGGCGACCTCTATCCACTCAGGCCGACCCTAGGCTACAACCAGTAGCTACTGTACATAACAAGCCAACATGACCACATCACCATATACAATAACATAGGCCTAACCTGGCCATCATCATAACAAATACAGGCCCAACATGGCCGTCGTCATAATAAAATGCTTAACAAAGTACAAACAGGCCAACATGGCCATCAATCACAGTAAATATTATGAAATAGCCTCAAGGCTATACCATCATATAAAACACATACCAAACTACCAAATTATTATCAATTCCATCACAAAATCATGTACAACATATGTATAAATATATTATTTTATTTGAAAGGTAATAAGAAAAACATTTACAAATACTTGCATATCATCTCGTTTATAAGGAAAATAAGTTTATAAATAAAGAAACAAAAAGGAAAGAGTGTCCACTCACAACTCAGGGAGGGTATACACTCCCTAATTTCCCTCGTTCTTCGACGAGTTACGCGAGTACCTTGACCTTGAATCGTCGCCTATCCACACGTATAAATATTATCAATGTACATTCTAAAATACGAATGAGATACAAATACGTGCAATGCATGCTAAACCCGAATCTTCAACATCGAACGATTTTTTGGATTCATCTAAAACCCCTGTTAAATCTCAGATTACTAAATTACTATCGTTACGGACCCACATTGCTATTAAATCGACACATCTCGACTTATACTCGCGATTCTAACTAATGGACCCCATTCATTTGCCAGAACAGTAATCGGAGTTACTGTTTACATTTACTCAAAATCTTCGAAATCGTAAATCTAACTTCCTACGACTTCCACGACTCCTTTATAACCTACATTACGCCTTAAACTAAAAGGTGAGGGCTAAATCTATGAAAACTCATACGAAAACCCATACAAATTAACGTGCATAAAAATGCGAAATAAATATATAGACGAGTTAGAAATGAAGCTACGAACCTCGTGATGTGGTCGATTTACTCCGATTTTGCCTCTAACTCGAAAGCCCCAAATTTTCCCTAAAACCCTAACTTCTCTTTCACGAATCCACGCTCCTATCATCAAATTGACGTTCTCGGTATGCTAGACGCATAGAATACAGCTTGTGGGTGAAAAGAAATTGAAATTTGGGCAAAAATGTGGGTGGGTCTAGAGCGAGAAATGGAGAGAATGTGAGAGGAGAGGAGAAGGAGAGAGAAATAGAGAGAAACCCTAAAATTTCGGCCCCAGACCTCTTTTTATAGAAAAAAAAATAAAATTACCATTTTACCCTTAAGTTTTCTTAAGGAGGAAGCTTCTAAAAATGGGCAATTTCATCATTTCGCGTTGATTAGATCGAACGAATCAAAGATTCGTTCGATCGAACCACTCCCTTCGATCGAACGAACAGTATTTCGATAGAACGAATCCCTTGGCGTCAACAGTAGTCAGAGAGCTCACAATTTACCGATCGAACGAACCCCCATTCGTTCGAACGAACCCACACTTCGGTTGAACGAATGGCTCATTCGATCGAACAAATTATAATTCGATCGATCGAACCTGTCTAAATTCGAATTTTCACTTAAGTATTTCCCCACATGAGCCTAGAATCACACCCACAACCACATGAACATGAAATAAATGTAGATGTATGAACGGGAGAAGGAGGAAATGATAATTATACCCTCGGAGTAAAACACGGGGTGTTACAATCTACCCCCCTTAAAAGAATTTTGTCCCCAAAATTTAACGTACCTTACTACTAAAAAAGATGAGGGTATTACCGTAGCATCTGCTGTTCAGGTTCCCACGTCATCTCTTCAATCGCATCACTTCTCCACAAAACCTTTACCATGGGGATGACTTTACTTCTCAAAGTACGCTCTTGCCGCTCAAGTATGACCACAGGTTGCACTTCACACTTCAAATCTTCTATTAAATCGATAGGTGGTATACTAATGATGTGAGAGGGATCAGGTACATATTTCTTCAACATGGATACATGGAAGACGTCATGTATCCTCTGCATCTCTGACGGTAACTCCAACCTGTAGGCCACAGGACCAATTCGCTCAATAATCCAGAAAGGTCCAATAAATCTCGAGTAAAGCTTTCCTCTATTCCGAAATCGAATCACTCCCTTCAAAGGTGCTACCTTTAAGAATACTCGCTCACCCACATCAAACTCCAAGTCTCTTCTCCTGTTATCCAAATATGATTTCTGTCTATCTTGAGCAGTCTTCAACCTGTCTCGGATAATCTTTAATTTCTCTGTGCTAGCTTCGATTAATTCAATATTGTCTGGTTTTCTTTCGCCCACTTCATCCCAACATAAGAGGGTTCTACACTTTCTCCCATACAGGGTCTCGTATGGGGTCATCCCTATGCTGAACTGATAACTGTTATTATAGGCGAATTCAGCTAATGGTAGATGTCGGTCCCAACTTCTTTGAAATTCTAACACACATCCTCTTAGTATATCTTCTAAAATCTGGATGGTCCTCTCAGATTGTCCGTCTGTCTGAGGGTGGTATACAGAACTGAAGGTCAATCTTGTACCCATAGCCTTTTGAAAATTGGGCCAGAACCGAGATGTAAAGCGAGGATCTCGATCTGACATAATTGTTACAGGCACACCATGCAACCTCACAATTTCTCCTATATACAATCTTGCTAGCTTCTCAATAGGATAATTAATCCTGATGGGTAGAAAGTGTGCAGTCTTCGTCAACCTGTCCACAATCACCCATAGTGTATCATATCCTGATTGAGTACACGATAGTCCTATTACAAAGTCCATGGTGATATGCTCCCATTTCTATTCTAGTATGGGTAGTGGTTGAAACGTTCCTGCTGGCTTCTGGTGTTCAGCCTTAACTTGCTGACACGTCATACACCTGGTAACGAATTCTACAATGTCTTTTTTCATCCCAGACCACCAATAATTCTCCCTGATGATTCTGTACATTTTAGTGCTACCAGGGTGCATAGCAAAAGTTGAACAGTGAGCTTCTTCCAGGATGGTATTTATTAATTCACGATCTGAGGGTACACATATCCTAACTCTCAAGGTTAAAACCCCATCCTGAGAGATATAGAAATCTCCTGCATTACCATCCATAATATTCTGATAAACTTTCACTAATTTTGGATCCTACATCTGCCTTTCTTTAATCTGATTCAGCAGAGTCGATCTCACAACAAAGCTGACCAACATCGATCCATTCTGACCGCACTCTAAAGTTACTCGCAGATTCTTCAATCAAGTAATAATGGAAGGTATGCTGATCGAACATATGCCATTGTCACTGAAGATTTCCTGCTCAAAGTGTCTGCCACCACATTGACTTTACCTGGGTGATAATCAATCGTCAAATCATAATCCTTGATCAACTCAAGCCATCTTCTCATCCTTAGATTCAGTTCCTTCTGAGTGAGCAAGTATTTCAAACTCTGATGATCTGTAAAGATCTGACACCTCTCCCCGTACAAGTAATATCTCCAGATCTTCAAAGCAAAAACTACTGCTGCCAACTCTCACTCATGGGTCGGATAATTCTCCTCATGCTTCTTAAGCTGTCTGGAAGCATAGGCAATTACCTTCCCATTCTGCATTAGCACGTATCCCAGTCCTTGTCTGAAGGCATAACTAAAAACTATATATCCTTTACCAAGGATAGGTAGCGTCAGTACTGAAGCTGAGGTGAGACAATTCTTCAATTCTTGGAAACTCTGCTCGCATCTCTCATCCTATTCAAATCTGACATCTTTTCTCGTTAAACGTGTCATTGGGGCCGCTATCAACTAAATGATCTCTATAAACTTCCTGTAATAGCCTACCAATCCCAGGAAGTTTCTAACCTCTGTCATCGTTTTCAGCCTATCCTACTGAACTATAGCTTTCACTTTTCGAGGATCCATAAATCCCTTCTTTAGAAACCACATGCCCTAAGAATGTCACTTCTCGAAGCCAAAACTCACACTTCAAGAATTTAGTGTACAATCTTCTCTCTCTCAGAGTCTGAAGAACAATCCGGAGATGCTGAGCATGTTTCTTCTTAGTCTTCGAGTAAACCAGGATATCATCGATAAAGACAATTACAAACTTATCGAGATATGGATGGAATACATGGTTCATGAGATCCATGAATGCAGCTGGGGCATTAGTTAGCCCAAACAGCATAACAAGGAACTCATAATGACCATATCAAGTCCGAAAAATTGTCTTGGCTATATCATTATCCTTAATTTGTAACTGATAATACCCAGACCTCAAGTCAATCTTTGAAAACACACTCGCCCCTTGCAACTGGTTGAACAAATCATTGATCCTGAGCAATGGATACTTGTTCTGGATAGTGATCCGATTCAATTGCTGATAATCAATACACAATCGCAAAGTTTCATTTTTCTTCTTAACAAATAACACCGAAGAACCCCAAGGCGACGTGCTTGGTCTAAACCTACCAAATCTTGCAGCTGCACCTTCAGTTCCTTAAGTTCAGCTGGTGCCATATGGTAGGGAGGTATGAAAATTGGTATAGTTCCTGGCACCAGATCAATACTAAAGTCAAACTCTCAAACTGGAGGCATTCCTAGCAACTCATCAGGAAAGACATCCGAAAACTCTCTCACTATGGGGACTTGCTCAACAGAACAATCAGCAACTGCACTATCAACAACATGTGCCAAATATCCTTGGCACCCTTTCCTGAAAGATCGTTGAGCTTCCACAACAAAAATTATGCTGCTAGATAACACATTTCGCTTACCCACGAAAACTACCTCTGATCCTCCTGGTCCTCTGAAAATAACCTGTTTAAAAAAGCAGTCCACCCTAGCTCGCTGCCTGGACAACCAGTCCATCCCCAAAATTACATCGATATCCTCCATTCTCAAAGGAATCAAATCTGCTATCAAACTCCACTCTATTTACTACTACCGAACAATCCCTGTACACTGTCTTCCTCAATAATTTCTGACCTAGTGGGGTATGCACAATGATCTCTTGATCTAGGAGCAACAATGGTACATTAGCATAAGATGCTAAGGCCGTATTAACAAAAGATCGATTGGAACCTGGATCTATCAAAGCATATGCAAGTTGATCAAAAAGAGTCACCATACCGATCATCCCATCTGGATTTACCTGTGCCTGCTCCTGGTCCAAAGCGAACAATCGAGTCTGAACTCTTTCTCGTAATCTCTGAGCACCTCGGGATACAGCGGATGAACTACCAGCTCCTGATCTTATACATGAAAAAGCCGCTGCCTGCTCGACTGGTGGCTGCTGGTGATGGGAGTAATGTCGACTTGACTGTCCACACGTCTCCCTTCTACTTAACTTGGGACAAAACCACCTTATGTGTCCCATTTCTCCATAATGATGACACACATAAGATTGGGGGCAAGGACCTACATGATACTGCCTACGGTGAACATATTTGTCCACATTTTGACTCTGCCTCGAACTCTGAGCATAATCTTGTGCTGCTGATCTGAATTTAGAGGGTCCTTGGCCTTGAGAAGAATGCGAGGATACACTGGCTGGGCTCGTAGCAGAGGATCCGCTTGATGAACCACTACTGCGACTCTTCTTAGACGGAGAGCCAATCTGGATACTCAGATCTTTTCTTTTCTGGAACTGACTCCTCGATCTTCTCTCTCCCGTTAACTTCTCATCTCGAAGAGCCATCTGAATCATTTCCTTGTACCATTGATTGCTTGACAGTGACATCTTCTGTCGGATCTCAAAGTTCAATCCTTCCTTAAACTTGGTACACAAGCTATCTTCATTGGCAAATTCTGGTACAAATTCAACTAACTCTCTTAATTGGGTCTCATATTCAGTCACTGTCTTGCCCATTTGCCTTAATCGGAGAAACTCCTGCTTGTTCTGATTACAATGAAAAGGATTAAAGTACTAATCTCGAAACTCATGCATGAAGTTGTCCCAAGTTAATTATGCTGAGACCCTAGCTTGTATATTAGCCCACCATGTAGCTGCACTACCTTCTAATAGCCTGACAGCTACCTTTAACTTGTACTTGTCCTCCAATTCCATATCATTCAAATCGTCCTCCAATTTTTTAAACCATCGGTTGGCTTCTGCTGCATCTGTAGTACCTCCAAAAGGCATGCTTCCCAATTGTCGCACTTCCTTTATCAACTTGAATAGCTTCGGAGCTTATCCGGAAGCTTCAGCAGCTTGAGCATTCCAATACACCATAAAGGCAGCCCATTGCTCAGGAGTCATATTCAATGACATTCCCACTCCTGGTTGCTGGTATTGGGATGGAGGAGGTTCACATTGTTCCTCGGGTTCTGATTGAGGCATAAACGACGTAGCCTCTTCCTCAACATCAGGCGCTACCTCCCTTCGTGGTCTCTTACAACCTCGTCTAGGTCTCGACGACATCAGTACTACAAAAGAACGCAAAATTTAATTGCATGCATAAATATGGTGGTGATGCTTGACTCGACTCACCTAGTCCACTAGAATTTCAAAAATAATAAAATCAAGTATAGAGTTTTCAAATCATAGTTCAAAATTAAGTTTGGGTGTTTTCAAAATCCTTTTTGAACCAAAAGCTCTGATACCACTTTAATTATCACATCCTGACCCGTGGGTCCCACATGTGATAACTGCCACAGACCTCCAAGGTGTACTCAATCTCACAGAATACAACCTGTAGGCCTGTAAGGCTTTTACAAAACCTATTTTCACAAAATTTTCACATCACACTTTCAAACAATCCAACTGTACACCCAAACTCTGAATAGATAAAACAACCCACAAACACTTCAAATATCTTTGAGCGCACAAAAAGAAACAATCATAATAATAATAAAAATCCATTGGGATCAACCCATCCCAAAATATATTCATACATTCATTATAAGTCTGTTTACTATTTTCAAATCACTTAAACTAAAAGAAAAACAAAGGGGACACCAGTGGACTAAGAACTTCCAATGTGAGTCGAAATGTGTATACCTGACTCTTCACGCCCTCAAGCAATCACCACCACCTGCGCTGACTATACCGTTAGCCCTGAAACTGGCAAATTATGAGGGGTGAGTATACGGGAGTATACTCAGTGAGTGAATAAACTAAAAACATATTTATACAAAAGTACATATATATATGTGTAATCATTCATCAAGAAATAAATGGAGTAAGGTAGGGTTTGAAAACATTAAAACCAAAGAAAACCTTGTTTATTTTGCAAACCACAAATTATACTATAAAAGACATTGGGCTGGCTCCCTTTCCCGGTGACTACCTTGGCCGTGGGTATCCCGAGACTGTCAGTGGGTTTTGTATGCAAAGAAAACATGCTATTTCGAAAATATCTACTTAGATGCATAAAAGGATACCATGCACATTTTAATTACACAAAACTAACCCACCACTGACCTTTGCCTCGGATTAGCCACATGGTGATCTCGTGCTAATCCGACTGGGACTCACAGGTGGTCAAACCTCCACTCAAAAAATAAATCAACACCATATAACTCCTCCACCTGTGAAGCCAACACTCACCTAGGCGACCTCTATCCACTCAGGCCGATCCTAGGCTACAACCAGTAGCTATTGTGCACAATAGTCCAACATGGCCATATCACCATATAAAATAACACAGGCCTACACGGTCATCATCATCATAAGTACAGGCCTAATATGGCCGTCATCATAATAAAATGCATAACAAAATACAATCAGGTCAACATGACCATTAATCACGATAAATATCACAAATCAGCCTCAAGGGCCATACCATCATATAAAACACATACACGAACCATCGCCTATTCACACGTATAATTATTATCAATACATATTCTAAAATATGATTGGAATTCAAATATGTGCAATGCATGCGAAACCCGAATTCCCAACATCGAATCATTTTTCGAATTTGTCTAAAACCCTCGCTAAACCTCGGATTATCGAATTATTATCTCTACGGACCCACATTACGATTAAATCGATGTATTTCAACTTATACTCGTGATTCTAACTAGTAGGCCCCACTCCTTCATCGGAACAGTAATCAGAGTTACTGTTCATGTTTACCCAAAATCTCCGAAATTATACTTCTAACTTTCTACGACTTCTACGACTCCTCTATAACTTACATTACGCCTTAAAACTAAAATGTGAGGACTAGATCTACGAAAATCCATACAAAAATCCATACGAATAAAAATACTTAAAATTATAAAATGAACATATAGGCGAGTTAGAATCGAAGCTACGAACCTCGTGGTGTGGTCGGTTTACTCTGATTTTGCCTATAACTCAAAAAGCCCCAAATGTTCCTCCGAAACCCTAACTCTTCTTTCGCGAAGCCGCGCTCCTATCACCAAATTGATGGTCCCAACTTGATCAACGCGTAGAATGCAACTTGTGAGTGAAAAGAAATTGAAATTTGGGCAAAATATGGGTGGGTCTAGAGAGAAAAATGGAGAGAATGTGAGAGGAGAGGAGAAAGAGAGAAAAAGGAGAGAAACCCTAAAATTTCGGATCCCAGACCCCTATTTATAGAAAAAGGATAAAATTACTATTTTGTCTTTAAGTTTTCTTAAGGAGGAAGCTTCTAGAAAGGGGTAATTTTGTCATTTCATGCCGATTCGATCGAACGAATCGAAGATTCGTTCGCCTTCGATCGAACGAATAACACTTCGTTCGAACGAATCCTTCAGTGTCTACAGAAGTCAAAGAACTTGCAAATTACCGATCGAACGAACCCTCATTCATTCGAACGAACCCACACTTCAGTCCAACGAATGGCTTCTTCGGTCGAACGAATCCCCCTATTCGTTCGAACGAATCTGAAGTCAAAATTTTCCAGAGAGTCCTTAAAATATCGATCGAATGAATCACCCATTTGGTCGATCGAACCCGTCAAAATTTGAACTCTCACTTAAATATTCCCCACATGAGCCTAGAATTACACCCACAACCACATGAAATATATGAAATGAATACAAATGTATGAACTGGCAAAGTAGGAAATGACAAATATACCCTCAAAGTAAAAACACGGGGTGTTACAGTTTAGCTCCAGGAGTGAAATGAAGACATATGTTTATTAATTCTTAACGACAAAATACTGTTTAAAAGTTTCTTATTTATTGAGTATAATTGGACTTCCTTGAAGCTCTAGTTGTGTGTGGTTTTTCTGTGTGTATTGATGATAATTGTTATCCTATGCATGTATTCTTGCAATGATCAAGGTTAAGGTTTATGCGTACAGTTGAT
Source organism: Trichilia minutiflora (assembly GCA_035590515.1). NCBI lineage: Eukaryota > Viridiplantae > Streptophyta > Magnoliopsida > Sapindales > Meliaceae > Trichilia > Trichilia minutiflora. The sequence continues at coordinate 12,464 of JAVXUL010144918.1, forward strand.
ACACCCTGGATGGATTGTAAAGTTAATAATTCGTGGAACTAAGAGAGATTTAACTAAAGACACTGCAGAGGAGGAGCTTTGTGCTGTTATGCCTGGCGTAATTGCCCGTTTTGATGGTTTCGATATTCAGGTAACTGTTAGAATTGTAGTTAAAAGTTCCATCTTCAGAAAACTATCACCATATTATTTTTAAATAAAAATAAATTGGTTTTTTCCATCCATGACTGGGTAACAATATATTTGAGTGTTGAAAAAAGATGATTGAATTTGTGTTTACTGTTTTATATTGTTTTCTTTCAAAACTATATCCTCTGGGAAAAAGTAATCTCTTATGCTCTAACAGCTTCAATCCTTGACATGCAGAGAATGCTGCAGCAATGGTTTCAATAAACAAATTCGCATTTTTGGGATAGGAAGCCAAAATGAGAGATTCAGAGAATTCTGGAAATTCTTTTAAAAGTTTACCTTATCAGCTTCGGAGCGTCAGCAACTTTGGACCATGTGCTGATGCAGCAATTACTGGCATAATGCCTCCACCACTACTGGAAGTGCAGGTGATAATTTACTTGCTTATTTCTATCAACCTACCAATTGTCTGTTTAGAACCTGTGCGGCGAGCCCAACATTACATCTAGTTAACACGTGTTTTCAGATCATATAATTGTTAGCTTGTTTTCAAGTTCCCTCGTTGCTTCTTTGTTAGAGATGTTTTAATATTTTGGTAGTTTGCCCACTGAATGACGGAAGGTTTCTGAACATATTCTGCTATTTGAATTCACCTGCTTTTATTGTTGGGCAGTCAAGTCAACGTTATTTCTGTGCAGTCACTATTGGAGAGGATGCTGTGATTTTGGCATTAAGGTTAGCATAGTAGGATTTCACAATGTATATTTTTTTCTGATCCTTCCTTCTGAGTTCCGAACTAGGATTGATCTCTTGTTCCAATTCACAAATTTCTCTTTGTTCTGTATCTTGTGTTTTATTAATCAACTGTTTCTTCATTCTTTTAAAGACTTTCAGAAGATAGAAGCATGTCCTTGGTTGGAACTATTCTATCAAAAGTTGTTCATGCAACATTTTCAACAATTGCATCTTTGTCTAAAATGATTTGGCACAGTGAACAATCGCCAACGAAATCAGAACCTAAGCCTCAGTCATTTGCTCGTGATAAATTTAACTAATTTCTTTTATTTGCTTATTATTTTAATTGTATAGAAATTGAATGATTTAGGATGTTCTTCTCTGACATTAAAGAATGGTGAACATCTTGTTATTTAAACCATAAATTCCAAATACTTTACCCCGCTCAACATGTAATCTAAATACACACACTATTGTACATGTGTACAGGTTCTTGCACAGTGTCTCATATGCACATAAATAGAAACATTAAAGTTAAATAATATTCTTAGCTTTAAAAGATAATTATCTGATCAATATATTTGTAAATGTATGTTTCAGCTATGAATCTGCATCTATGATGCCATGAATATCATCGGGGTTTTTTTTTGTTACTGTGTTTGTCTCTTACTTTTTGTAGGAGTTGTGAGTTGGATCCCCATATCTTCTGTCCAACCCATTTTCCCTACTTCTGGTGTTTCCATTTCGTTCTTTTTTTTTTGGGGTGTGTGTGTGTGTGTTAAGAGTTGTGAGTTGCATCCCCATATCTTCTGTCTAACTCATTTTCCCTAATTCTGGTGTTTCCATTCTGTTCTTTTTTCTTTCTTTTTTTTTTTTTTTTAATTTTGGCTTCCCCTCCTTTGCATTATGCTTTTCAATTATGCATTTGTTAGTGAATGAAAATACTCGTACATTGCTGCCCATACTAGTATAGCATGCAGAAACTGTTAGAGATATGCTCTAGAACCAATCGTGTCATTTGGTTCAGGGTCATATGTTCTTGTGTATATACCTTTTATAATTAATTGTAAATAATTTATAATTAATTAAATGGCATTTTTCTATCTTGCATTATGTTCAGTTGCTTATTTATTTCTTTATTTTAAATGATGCAAGATATGTCCTAAATTGTATTATGTGTCGAGATTCTATCTATAAGGAGTTATAGATATGAGTACAGAATCTTCGATTTAAATACATT
>JAVXUL010144959.1:0-14560 GCA_035590515.1 Trichilia minutiflora
AAAATCAATCCATCACTTGTTCTACCTTTTCTATTGGATCTTGGCTTGGACATAACCCAATTGGACTCTTGGAAAAACACTCCCTGTGGATACGACACTTGGACTCACTGGACTATACTATAAAAAGACTACCTATACTTGGGTACATAATCTAATTGAGATCACACGTCGTCGATCAGGGTCGGGGCGTGATAATTTTATTAGTATCAGAGCTTTTGGTTATGACTAAGTTGTGTTTTTCTATTTTTCAACTTTCTCGATTTTGGTTTTTAGAGATTTTCAAATTAAAGTTTTTAATGAGATTGTGTCAGTGGACCATAGATTGAGTTGAGTCAATTATGTTTTATGATTTATATTGATCTTTGTATAAAATATCGCCACGACCCGAGAGGGGAAGAGGTAGACCACGGAGCAATGTTGTGATTCGAGATGATCAGGAGGCATCATCTCATGCTCTACCACTTGCTTATGAGGAGGAGCAAATTCCTGTGGATCCTCCATCATAGACTCAGACTCTTGAAGGGAATGCTCATTTCTCTTGATCACAGGTCCAAACCAAGTTGAATTGTCTCGGTCAGTAAGAAAGTTATCCAAGTTGATTAAGAAAGTGAGACAACTTGGAAGTGTTCCTTTTTGTGGAACCAATGATGCTCTAGAAACAAGTAGATGACTGAGGACGATGCAACAGAATATGGATGATATGGATTTGTCAGATGGGAAAAAGCTGAGAGTGGCTACCAGATTGCTAGAGCAGAGTGTTGCTACTTGGTGGCAGAACATATCTTTGAGGCTGGGTGTTAAGCCTACCTGGATACATTTTTAGAGAGCCTTTCAAGAGAAGTACTTTACGCACTTCTACAATAATCAGAAAAGGCAATAGTTCATGAACCTAAAATAGATGGATAACACAATAGCAGATTATAAGACTCAGCTGAGACAATTAGCAGAGTTTGTTCCAGAACTTACCACTGAGAAAACTTTGTGTGTTAAGTTCGAGGTAGGAATGAATTTAGAAATCAAAGACAGAATGCCAGTGACAGGCAGACAGAGTTATGAGAAGGTAGTGTAGTTAGCCCTTCAAGCAAAGTCTTTGATTGGGAAAAGAAGGTCTAGGACTGGATTTTAGAAGAGAAAAGACCTCAGTGTTTCAGTAGGCGGTCTTCTAAAAAGAGAAGCAGTAGTGGATCTTCGAGCGGCCAATCAACCAGTCCTGGGGTTTCTTCACCTTTTTCCCCTAGAGAGTAGAGATCATCTCTATTTGGTACTTCTGCCTCGGGATCAGGACGATCAGGCAAAAAGTCATCCGACAGTAGGCGATGTCCTAACTATAGAAGGTATTATAGTGGGCCTTGCAGATTACTTGTCTAATGCTTTCATTGTGGCCAGGTAGGTTATATGAAGAGAAATTGTCCTAGTTTAGGGATGATAAAGACTGCTAGCCAACTAGGGCAAGATGTGAGATTTTTTAGTGTACAATAGCTTGTGCTTTAGCCATAATTTATGGCTATTTATCAGGCTAGATCAAGAAGTGGGTTCGCTCATCAAAGTAATCAAAGGAACCAGTCACAAGTTCAGACTCGAGTTCTTATGATGAACCAAGAGTAGGCTTAGGTTAATCCAGACGTGATTACAGGTATGGTGATGATTTTTGATTATCTAGCATACATTTTGGTTGATTCTGATTCAAATAGGTCATTCATTAGCATTGTATTTGTACGACACGCTAATAGAGACCTGGTATTTTTAGAATCGAAGTTGATTGTTCATACGCCCTTGGGGTAGAGATTACTACGAAACACTGTGTTTAGTTTGTGTGAAGTCTGGATAGGAGATGCTGCTCTTGAGATTGATTTGATTTCATTGGGAATCTAGGATTTTGATGTCATTTTGGGCATGAACTGGTGATCACAGCATTATGTTGTGATTGATTGTTTTAGGAAGGTGGTGACCTTCAGATGGCTGGGAGAGCCAAAGATTATTTTTACGGACGAGCAGAGGATATTTCCTTCCTGTATCATATTGGCGATAGAGACTAAGAGATTGCTTCAGAAAGGGTGTCAGGTGTATTTGACACATGTGATTAATAGATCAATTTCAAGAGTTAGTCTGGAATAGGTGCCAATGGTTAGAGAATTCCTCGATGTGTTTCTAGAGGAATTACTTGGATTATCACTTGATAGAGAATTTGAGTTTTATATCGAACTGATGCCAAGGATAACATCAATTTCGATACCACCTGCAGAAATGAAAGATTTGAAAACTCAGTTAGAGAACTTGGTTGAGAAGGGCCTTATCTGACCAAGTATGTCACCTTGGGGTGCACCAGTTTTATTTGTGAAAAAGAAGGATGGTACATTGAGGCTCTGTATTGATTACAGACAGCTTAACCGAGTGACCATCAAGAATAAGTATCCATTGCCAATAATAGATGATCTATTTGATCAATTGTAGGGTGCAAGTGTGTTTTCAAAATTGATTTGAGATCAAGATATCACCAACTCAGGATTTGAGAGGATGATGTCCACAAAACGGTATTTAGGACTCGATATGGCCACTATGAGTTCCTGGTTATGTCATTTGGATTAACAAATGCACCTGTAGCATTCATGGATTTGATGAATCGGGTTTTTCACCCTTATTTAAACAAGTTTGTAATTGTGTTTATAGATGACATACTTGTGTATTCGAGAAATAAGAGAGAACATGCCCAGCATCTTAAGATAGTGCTTCAGACCTTGAGAGTGAGACAATTGTATGCTAAGTTCTCTAAGTGCGAGTTTTGGCTTAAAGAGCTGAATTTTCTGAGGGATGTAGTGTCAGGCTGTGGGATACTTGTAGATCCAAAGAAGATTGAGGTCATAGTTGTGAGTCCCGTACTTAGATTCCAAGGGCATAACGATTATTTTATATTTTTACTGTTTGTGCATTTGCATCCATCTCATACCCCGTGTGCTTGTGAGTGCGATTTCGTAACTTAGATTGAGAATTTGATTGGTTAAGATAGAGTTTTGGGATCGTAAATGCAGGGACCTCAACGAAATTTAGGGAGTATTAAAGTGAGATTTCAATTTTTGGCGGGTTTGGTCAACCAAATGGATGATTCGTTCGACCGAAATTTTGAAGACTCTCTAGAAAATTTGTGGCTTCAGATTCATTCGAACGAATAGGGGGATTCGTTCAATCGAATTGGACTTCGTTCAATCGAAGGAGCCATTCGTTCGACTGGTAATTTGGAAGCTCTCTGACTTCTGCAAACGTCGAAGGATTCGTTCGAACGAACCAGGGATTCGTTTGACCGAAGAGAGTAATTCGTTCGAACGAACTTCGATTCATTTGACCGAATCGGTACGAATTAACGATTTTACCCTCTTCTAGAAGCTTCTTCCTTAAGAAAACTTAATGGCAAAATGATAATTTTGCCCTTTTTCTATAAATAGGGGGGGTCAAAGCTCAGATTTCTTAAAATTTCTTCTTTCTTTCCCTCCTCTCCCTCACGTTCGTTCTCTCTCTTGTCTCTCTCAGTCGTCTCTCGAATTCTTGCCACATTTTCGATTTCTATTCGTCTGTCAATGGCATTTGTTGCATCTAAATACCTAGGAGCGTCGATTTGGCGATAGAAGTGCAGAGAATGAAAAGAGCATCTAGGGTTTCCTTCAAAGAATTTGGGGTTTTCTGACTTCTGAGTAAAATCGATGAAAATCGACTATACCACGAGGTTCGTAGCAACATTTTTAACTTGTTTGTATATTTTGTTTCTTATTTTATGAACTTTAATTTGTATGCGTTTTATTGTTCATCCACAGGGTTTTCGACTAGATTGATCATATGCGCTTAGATTTTTCATGTTATTTGAGTTGTATTAAGGTTGAGAGAATCGTAGGAAGTTAGGAATGTGATTTTTGGGAAATTAGGTTAATGTGAACGATAATCGAAGTTACTGTTCTGATAGGCGTGTGGGGTCTGTAGGTCCAAATTTTGAAGTCAGTCTAAGTGGTGCGTATATAGCTACAATGTGGGTTCGTGGTAGAAGAGGTTGGGTAATTAGACATGTAACAGGATTTTTTAGCTGATTTTATTGTTAACCAATTTTAGGAAACTCGGATTAGTATGCATTGCACGTTATTCGAGTCACGTGCGTGTTTTAGAATGTATATTATTATATACTTAAATGCTTATGTTTAGACGACGATACGCGAGCGAGATATCCGCGTGGCACACTGAGAAACGAGGGGAACTAGGGATTGTGACCCTCCCTATTCTGTGAGTAGACTATTTTTATGTTTTGTTACTTCAATATATGTGTGATATGTATATGTTTTGCATGGATAATGGCCATGGGCCACTTTTTGATACATTATGTTTTGATGATGAATTTATGGTATTGATACGGCCGATGAGCCGAATTTTATATGTGTTTTATGCTGATGTTATGGCCAGTGGGCCAAGATTTTATACTTATTGAGGTTGACGGTCATCGAGCCGGTTTTATTTGATATGTGTTGATGATATGGCCTTTGGGACTGATTGTTATATTTATGGTGATGTTGGCTATGAGGGTCTGTTGTTCACAGTAACTACTGGTTGTAGCTTAGGGTCGGCCTGAGTAGATAGAGGTTGCCTAGGTGAGTGTGGAGACTTCACAGGTGCGGGAGTCGTATGATGTTATCATTGTTATAAGTGGATGGGTTGATCACCTATGAGTCTCAGATTTGGATTAGTACGATGTCACCACGTGACTAATCCATGACGAACGTTAGTGGTGGGCATGTTTTCTAACAACCAGCATATTATATTTTCTTGCATTTAAATCTAATTTTATAAAATAGCATGTTTTTGTTGCATATAAAACCCACTAACGGTCTCGGGATACCTTCGACCAAGGGTAGTCTCCGGGAATGGGAGCCAACCCATTGATTTATATTTATAACTGAATTTTAAGGTTTTGGACTAAAAAGAACTTCTTTGAATTTTTAATTGTTTTATATCAGTATTGTAATAGGTTTTTATACCTATAGGTTAAACAAACACTTGACTTTACATATATACGGTGTCAGTTCACTCACTGAGTATATATTCTCATATACTCACTCCCCTTCACTCTCCAGTTGCAGGTTAGGAAATCGTCGGGTGGTGGTGATTCTTCCAGACTTTGGAACTGTTAGGTATAACTCTGTGATTGATTCACTTAGATTTACATTAGTTCATTGGATATGTATTTTTAAAAAACATGTAACAAATTATTTATTTCCTTCGTATTGTAAACATATTTTGATAAATACTTTGTATGATGGATTTATATAAGTTTTGAAGTTTTTGTGGAATGTTTGAAATGATTTGAAGTTTGGGTGATTGGATGGATTTGTGTTAGAAGTGTGGTATAAAATGATTTTGAAACAGTTGTTATAAACGCCTTACAGGCTGACAAGTTGTATTCTGTGTGATTGGATACACCTTGGAAGCCTGTGGCGGTTGTCACGTGTAGGATCCACGGGTTGGGGTGTGACAACTTTATTGATATCAGAGCTTTTGGTTTGAAAATGATTTTGGAAACACCAAAACTTGGTTTTCAAACTTTGTTTTGAAATTCTAAATTTAATTTTATAATTTTGAGAATTTTCCAGTGGACTTGGTGAGTCAAATCGTAGGGAGTGTCACCATCTTATTAGATGCGTGCATTAAATTTTGTGCTCTTTTGTAGTAGAATATCTTCGAGACCTAGACGAGGTCGCGGTAGACCACGAAGGGAGGTAGTGCCCGATGTCAATGAAGAGGCTATGTCATATATGCCTCAACCAGAACCCGAGGAGCAGCACAAACCTTCTCTGCCCCAATATTAGCAACCGGGGTATGCGAATGCCCCCAAATATGACTCCTGAGCAATGGACTACCTTTATGGCACATTGGAATGCTCAAGCTGCTGAAGCCTTCAGATCAGCTCCGAAGTTATCCAAGTTGATTAAAGAAGTTCGATAATTGGGAAGTGTGCCTTTTAGAGGTACTTCAGATGCTGTGGAAGCCAACCGATGGTTTAGAAAATTGGACGGTGATTTGAATGACATGGAACTGGAAGACAGGTACAAGTTAAAGGTAGCTGTCAGGTTGTTAAAAGGTAATGCAGCGACATGGTGGGCTAATGTGCAAGATAGGCCTCAGCGCAATTGACTTGGAATAATTTTGCACATGAATTTTGAGATCAGTACTTTAATCCATTTCATTGTAATCAGAAGGAGCAAGAATTTCTCCGATTGAGGCAGATGGGTAAGACGGTGACAGAATATGAGACCCAACTGAGAGAGTTAGTTGAATTTATACCAGAATTTGCCAATGAAGATAGCTTGTGCGCCAAGTTTGAGGAAGGATTGAACTTTGAAATCCGTGAGAAGATGTCGCTGTCAGAAAATCAAGGGTACAAGGAAATGATTCAGATGGCTATTCGAACTGAGAAGTTGGCGGGAGAGAGAAGATCGAGGAGTCAGTTTCAAAAGAGAAAAGATTTGAGTGTACAGATTGGCTCTTCATCCAAGAAGAGTCGTAGCAGTGGTTCATCCAGTGGTGCCTCTGCTACAAGCTCTGCCTGTATTTCTTCACATTCTCCTCAAGGTCAAGGACCCTTGAGATTCAGATTCTCATCTCATGAACATACTCAGGGTTCGAGGCAGAGTCAGAGTGTAGACAGATGTGTTCACTGCAGACAGTATCATGCAGACCCATGCCCACAATCTTATGTATGCCACCATTATGGGGAGACAGGGCACATCAGGAGGTTTTGCCCCAAGTTAGGCAGAGTGGAGACCGGTGGTCAAACAAGCTGGTATTACTCGTATCATCAGCAGCCACTAGCTGAGTAGCCTGCAGTTTCTGCTGGTAGAAGATCAGGTGTGGACAGTTTTTCAGTAGCATTCCGTGGTGCTCAGAGGGGTAGGGATAGAGTCCAGATCAGAGTTTTTGCTTTTAATCAGAAGCAGGCACAGGAAAACCCAGATGTGGTAATTGGTATGGTTATGATTTTTGGTCAACTTGCATACGCATTGATAGAACCAGGTTCTAATCGGTCCTTTGTCAATACTGCATTAGCGCCTCATGCTAGTATCCCATTATCACCACTAGATCAAGAGATAATAATGCACACCCCTCTAGGGCAGAAGCTGTTGAGAAGGACCGTGTTTAAAAATTGTGCTGTATCTATAAGCGGAGTTGAGCTAGTAGCAGATCTGATTCCTTTGAGGATGGAGGATATTGATACTATACTGGAGATAGATTGGTTATCTAGACATCGAGTGATAGTGGATTGTTTTTCTAAGTGAGTTGTGTTCAGAGGACCCGAAAGATCAAAGATAGTTTTCTCAGATGAGCGGAATGTTTTGTCTAGCAACATAATTTGTTTGATGGAAGCCCAAAGATTAATAAGGAAAGGGTGCCAAGGGTATGTGGCACATGTTATGGATACCACTATTTCTGAGGATAGAATTGAACAAGTTCCAGTAGTAAGAGAATTCCTAAACGTGTTTCCAGATGAGTTACCAAGAATGTCACCCGAACGAGAGTTTGACTTCAGTGTTGATTTGATTCTTGGTACTACACCGATTTCGATGCTGTCTTATCATATGGCACCAGTTGAACTAAAGGAGTTGAAGGTACAACTTTAAGAACTGGTTGACAAAGGTTTTGTCAGACCAAGTATGTCACCTTGGGGTTCACCAGGACTGTTTGTTAAGAAGAAGGATGGGACCTTGCGATTGTGTATAGACTATCGGTAGTTGAATCGGGTCACTATCCAGGATAAGTATCCGGGTACTATCAATTTCGGATTAAGGATAGCGATGTAGCCAAAACAGCATTTCGGACACGTTATGGTCATTATGAGTTTCTTGTAATGCTATTTGGGTTAACTAATGCCCTAGCTGTATTCATGGATCTCATAAACAGGTTATTCCATCCTTATCTCGATAAATTTGTGATTGTTTTTATCAATGATATCCTGGTTTACTCGAGGACCAAGAAAGAACATGCTCAACATCCACGGGTTGTGCTATAGACGCTGAGAGAGAGAAGATTATATGCCATGTTTTAAAAATGTGAGTTTTGGCTTTAAGAAGTAGTATTCTTGGGACATGTGGTCTCAAAGGAAGGAATCTTTGTGGATCCTCACAAGGTAGAAGCTATTGTACAGTGGGAGAGACCAAAGAATGTTACAGAGATTAGAAATTTCCTGGGATTGGTAGGTTACTACAGGAAGTTTGTAGAAAGTTTTTCTTTGCTAGTTGCTCTCTTGACACGTTTAACGAAGAGGGATGTTAATTTTGAGTGGGATGAGAAATGTGAGCAGAGTTTTCAGGAGTTGAAGAGTCGTTTCACCTTAACTCCAGATAAGGGCTAGGTTGTGTTTTAATGCAGAATGGGAAGGTAATTGCCTATGCTTCCAGGCAGCTCAAGAAGCATGAAGAGAATTATCCGACCCATGATTTAGAGTTGACAGCTATTGTTTTTGCCTTGAAAATTTGGAGACACTACTTGTATGGAGACAAGTGTCAAATTTTCACCGATCACCAAAGTTTGAAATATTTATTCACCCAAAAGGAGCTGAACTTGAGACAGAGAAGGTGGCTTGAGTTGATCAAGGATTATGATCTAGTGATTGATTATCATCCAGGGAAAGCCAACGTGGTGGCAGATGCCTTAAGCAAAAAATCTTCAGTAACAATGGCGTATGTTCGATCAGAATACCTCCCATTATTACTGGAACTAAAGAGTCTATGAGTGACATTAGAGTGCGGTCAAGATGGCTCAATGATAGCCAATTTCATTGTGAGACTGACTCTACGGGATCAGATAAAAGAAAGGCAGATGCGAGATCCAGAATTAGTGAAAGCTTACCAGAGAATTATGAATGGGAATGCTGAAGATTTCTATCTCCCAGGATGGAGTTTTAACATTGAAAGGTAGGGTATGTGTACCCTTAAAAATGAATTAAGAAAGGTCATCCTAGAGGAAGCTCATTGTTCAGCTTTCGCAATGCGTCTTGGTAGCACGAAAATGTACAGAACTATCAAAGAGAGTTATTGGTGGTCTGGGATGAAGAAAGACATCGCTGAGCTCGTCGTCAGGTGTATGACCTGTCAGCAAATTAAAGCGGAACACTAGAAGCCAGCAGGAACACTTCAGTTGTTACCCATACCAGAATGAAAGTGGGAACATATCACCATGGACTTTATGGTAGGACTGCCACATACTCAAGCTGGATATGATACAATATGGGTGGTTGTGGACCGGTTGACTAAGTCAGCACACTTTTTACCAATCAGAACTAAGTATCCAGTTGATAAGCTAGCAAGATTATATGTGGAAGAGGTTGTAAGGTTTCATGGTGTACCCGTGACAATTGTGTCAGATCGAGATCCCCATTTTACATCTCCATTCTGGTCCAGTCTTCAGAAAGATATTGGCAGAGGTTGTAAGGTTTCAGCTCAGCTTTCCACCCTCAGACAGATGGTCAGTCTGAAAGAACCATCAAGACGTTAGAAGATATGTTGAGAGTGTGTGTATTAGAGTTTCAAGGGAGTTGGGATCAGTACTTGCCTTTGGATGAGTTCACCTACAACAACAGCTATCAGTCCAGCATAGGAATGGCACTATACGAGGCTTTGTATAGAAGGAAGTGTAGGACACCTCTATACTGGGATGAGGTGGGCGAGAGAAAGCTAGACAATGTCGAATTAATCGAAGCCACCACTGAGAAAGTAAAGATTACCGAAGATAGGTTGAAGACAGCACAGGATAGACAGAAATCATACTCGGATAATAGAAGAAGAGATTTAGAGTTTGATGTGGGTGAGTTAGTGTTTTTGAAGGTATCACCCTGGAAAGGAGTGATTCGATTATGAAATCGAGGGAAGCTTCACCCCAAGTATATTGGGCCTTTTAGAATTATCGAGAGAATTAGTCCAGTGGCTTACAGGTTAGAGTTACCGATAGAGATGTAGAGGATACACGATGTTTTTTATGTATCCATGTTAAAGAAGTACGTGCCCAATTCTTCTCATGTTATTAGTGTGCCTCCTAAGGATTTGAGAGATGATTTGAAGTTTGAAGTTTAACCAGTTGCTATTCTTTTATCATTAAGAGCGAACATTAAGGAGTAAAGTCATCCTGATGGTAAAGATTCTGTGGAGGAGTAATGCTATTAAGGAAATGACTTGGGAACCCGAGCTTCAGATGGAACGTAAATACTTCCATCTCTTTTAGTACTAAGGTACGTTGAATTTTGGGGACAAAATTCTTTTAAGGGGGATAGATCTGTGAGTCTCGTGCTTAGATTTCAAGGGCATAACAGTCATTTTATATTTTTACTGTTTATGTATTTGCATCCATCTCATACCCCATGTGCTTGTGAGTGCAATTACGTAACTTAGATTGAGGATTTGATTGGTTAAGATAGAGTTTTGGGGTTATAAACGCAGGGACCTCAATAAAATGATATTTTCCAAATTTAGGGAGTATTAAAGTGAGATTTCAATTTTTGACTGGTTCGATCGATCGAATGGATGATTCGTTTGACCAAAATTTTGAGGACTCTCTGAAAAATTTGTGGCTTCAGATTCGTTCGAACGAATAGAGGGATTCACTCGATCGAATTGGACTTTGTTCGATAGAAGGAGCCATTCTTTCGACCAGTAATTTGGAAGCTCTCTGACTTCTGTAAACGTCGAAGGATTCTTTCGAACAAACTAGGGATTCATTCGACCAAATGGGGCAATTCGTTCAAACGAACTTCGATTTTTTCGATTGAATCAACGCGAATTTATGATTTTACCCTCTTCTATAAGCTTTCTCTTTAAGAAAACTTAAGGGTAAAATGATAATTTCGCCCTTTTTCTATAAATAGGGGGTCAAAGCTCAGATTTCTCAAAATTTCTTCTTTCTTTCCCTCCTCTCCCTCATGTTCGTTCTTTCCCTTGTCCCGTTCAGCTGTCTCTCGGATTCTTGTCGTATTTTCAATTTCTCTTTGCCTGTCAATAGCATTTGTCGCATCTAACTACCCAGGAGCGTCGATTTGGCGATAAAAGTGCGGTGAACGAAAAGAGCATCTAGGGTTTCTTTCAAAGAATTTGGGATTTTCTAACTTTCGAGCGAAATCGATGAAAATCGATCATACCACGAGGTTCGTAGCAATATTTCTAACTTGTTTGTATATTTAGTTTCTCATTTTATGAAATTTAATTTGTATGGGTTTTACTGTTCATCCATAGGGTTTTCGACTAGATTGATCATATGCGCTTAGATTTTTCATGTTATTTGAGTTGTATTAAGGTTGAGAGAATAGTATGAAGTTAGGAATATGAATTTTGGGAAATTAGGTTAATGTGAACAGTAACTAAATTTACTGTTCCGACGAGCGTGTGGGGTCTGTAGGTCCAAATTTTGAAGTCAGGCTGACTGGTGCTTATATAGTTACAATGTGGGTTCGTGGTAGAAGAGTTTGGGTAATTAGACATGTAACCAAAGTTTTTAGTCGATTTCATGTGTTAACCAATTTTAGAAAACTCGGATTAGCATGTATTGCATGTCATTCGAGTCACGTGCGTGTTTTAGAATGTATATTGATATATACTTAAATGCTTATGTTTAGGCGACGATACACGAGTGAGATATTCGCGTGGCATACCGAGAAACGAGGGGAACTAGGGAGTGTGTACCCTCCCTATTCTGTGAGTGAACTATTTTTATGTTTTGTTACTCCAATATATGTGTGATATGTATATGTTTTGCATGGATAATGGCCATGGGCCACTTTTTGATACATTATGTTTTAATGATGATTTTATAGTATTGATACGGCCGATGAGCCAAAATTTATATGTGTTTTATACTGATGTTATGGCCAGTGGGCCAGGATTTTTTACTTATTGAGGTTGACGGTCATCGAACCGATTTTATTTGATATGTGTTGATGATATGACCTTTGGGCCTGATTGTTATATTTATGGTGATGTTGGCCATAAGGGTCTATTGTTCACAGTAGCTATTGGTTGTAGCCTAGGGTCGGCCTGAGTAGATAGAGGTCGCCTAGGTGAGTGTGGAGACTTCACAGGTGCGGGAGTCGTATGGTGTTATCATTGTTATGAGTGGATGGGTTGATCACCTGTGAGTCTCAGATTTGGATTAGTACGATGTCACCGCGTGACTAATGCATGGCGAACGTTAGTGGTGGACACATTTTTGAACAACCCAGTATATTATATTTTCTTTCATTTAAATCTAATTTTATAAAATAGCATGTTTTGGTTGCATATAAAATCCACTAACAGTCTCGGGATACACTCGGTCAGGGGTAGTCTCTGGGAATGAGAGCCAACCCATTGATTTATATTTATAACTAAGTTTTGAGGTTTTGGACTAAAAATAACTTCTTTGAATTTTTAATTGTTTTATATCGGTATTGTAATAGGTTTTCATACTTATAGGTTAAACAAAAACTTGACTTTATATATATATATATGGTTTCAGTTCACTCATTGAGTATATTCCCATATACTCACTCCCCCTCACTCTCCAGTTGCAGGTTAGGAAATCGTCGGGTGGTAGTGATTCTTCCAGACTTTTGAACTATTAAGTATAACTCTATGATCGACTCACTTATATTTACATTAGTCCACTGGATATGTATTTTTAAAAAGATGTAACAAATTATTTATTTCTTTCGTATTGTAAACATATTTTGGTAAATACTTTGTATGATGGATTTATATAAGTTTTGAAGTGTTTGTGGAATGTTTGAAATGATTTGAAGTTTGGGTGATTGGATAGATTTGTGTTAGAAGTGTGGTATAAAATGATTTTGAAACAGGTTTTATAAAGGCCTTATAGGCTGCCAGGTTATATTCTGTGTGACTGGATACACCCTGGAAGCCTATGACGGTTGTCACGTGTGGAACTCATGGGTTGGGGTATGACATATAGTGTATAAATGTGAAACTAATTATATCTTATATACAAAAATAGTTGGGGTCATGTGTTATTTATATTAGAATACGAGATTTGTTAACTCAATATACAGAATTTGAAACTCTATTAACTCGATTCAAATTTGAGATCCCAGTTGGATATTAATAAATATTTAAAATCAAAATTTTTGATCAAAACACTATAGTAATGCGAAAGAGCTTCGTGATGATAAGTTCAAAGCATAATAACCAATAATTCGAACGGAGATTGAGTTTAGGATTCTTGACATCTGTGAGTCCTGACTTAGTTGGGTTTAGACGAGTAGAAGAAATTTATCAATACATAACGTATAATAGTAGATAAAAGTATCTAATAATGACTTTTTTTATTGTGATTTAAAGACTATAATATATTATTAAATATTAACCATAATAGTTGAATATTCGAATAGTTCGAAACGGGTTCGATGTGTTCGATTTTAGCTCACAGCTAATATTACAGTAAATCCAAAATACCACAACTAATAACTTATACTCATTCTTATTATTAGAGTGAATAAATATTATCCGTAAGAGAGTTAATACTCTCAAAAATAATATTAAGCCGAAAAATATAAACATTTATACGTTAAATAATTTAACAAATCCGACAGCTTTATTAATTGATCCAAATGTAACTTAGATTAAGTTATAATATCTCATTAATATTTAAAAATAAAAATAGAATTAAAATAAATTTTACATTAAGTTGATTAATAAAAGCAAGGTTAACATTTTGTATTTTACTGTTATAACGCTTATTTTGACAACTTTTCAAACTCATTTATTTTTAACTAAAATATTGAGAACGTTTAAATGAATGATGTAAAAGTATATATGAAGGTTAATTTCTATTTTTTTAAGTAATTAAACCATAATTATCCAAAATTGGAAAAATCATCAAAAGCCTTTTTTTTTCTATATTCAGCGAAGCAAGGATTAAGGATATTTGGGTTTGATTTTTAAAGATTCCATATATTTAAAGTTATATCTTCGTCAAATATCATCAAAGGAAGTTTGGTGATCCTTGCCTCGAATTCCATTGATTTTGTGATTTTGTAACTAATTACTTGTTAAAATACATTATTAACCCTAATATCTTGCTAATCATTTAATCAACCTTCACCGGACCGGTGAAATTTGTCACTTTAGACAGATTTCTCTTCTGGGTCCAACTGCGCTCTGCCCAAACACGGGCAACACCTACGAATTCCAAAATCTTCTGAGTTTTTCAATTCCATTGGCCCTTTTGCTTTTTCATTCTTATGCATGGAGCTCATCGCCTGTTCTGGTTACTGTATTCCTATTCCTTTCTTAGAATTAACGTTTAGGGGTAAGGGTAGACAAATTTAAATCGATCAACTGTAAACCGATCCAAACCGCTTAATTAGATTAGTTTGGATTGGTTTGAATCTACGTTGGATTGATCTCTGGATTGAAATTTTACAAATCGCTATTAACGGTTTGGGTTATGGATTGAATTAATTCTAAACCGCAAATCGTCAAACCAAACTGCTTAAATAAATATTAAATATACTTAATATTATTGTATGATAATATTAATATTATATGATAAAATA
>JAVXUL010144988.1:0-14560 GCA_035590515.1 Trichilia minutiflora
GGTGGACCCCAAAGAGAAAGGCATTTGCTTCAAAGAGTCGCCTAGGGAGGAAATAAGGAAGCGTCCCCCGAAGGATGACTCAGCTCAAGCAAAGGATAAGGGGAAGAGGCCCCTGGACGAGGACATAACTGAGGTGAGGAAGAAATGAAAAGTAGACATCCCGCCTCGCCTAATCAACCGCCAGTCGAAGAGGGTCCCGGTCTGCGAGGAAGGCACAACGGCCACCCAGGACCGGGACAGAAAACACAAGCTCCTACGGGTTAGGACTAACAACGACAATCTGACTCTAAAAAGGTTGTGGGTGATAAAGGTTCAGACTCAGGGGTAAACGAAGATCTAAGGCGGGGACAGGAAAATTCGCCCCTTTTCGAGATCGAGGATCCCTTTTCCTGGGATACAGAGACAGTGGGAGATCTTGATGCAGTTATGGTGGAAGATCTCCCTGAGGAGAAGAGGGAGGCTTTTGGGCATCTTCTCCTGCTTATGAATTCTGGCCAGGAGGCAATTTCCCCTGAAAAAAGCAAGGAGATGGGAAACTTATCTCCCGATGAAATGCTTGATTACATGAGCTTTTATGCTTATCAGGTACGTTATCTTTGCTCTAAAGTCAGGTAATATTCATCGCACAATTGGACATGTTTATAGAAGACTTCAAGAATGCCATAACTATCCGACGAAGGACCTTCGATGCAGTAAAGAAGTTAGAGAAAAGGGCCCAGGAGGCGATCTCGATCACCCGGGAGAGCGCGGCCAAAGAAAGGGAGGAGTTAATGGCCAAGATTTCTGACCTGGACGGGGAGAAGTCCCAGTTACTCTGGGAGAAATCCCAATGGGTTGAGGAGAAGAAAGCCACCAAAGAAAGACTGTCAACGGCTGAGACCCGAGTCCAGGCACTGGCAGCGAGAAGGGAAAATACTGAGAGGGCTAGGCGACAGGCCTAGGGTCAGTACAACAAGCTGAACGACCTCTATCGGGCCTTCGGGAAGAGTACAGGTCCCTAAAAGAGGAGAACAAGACACTGCAGCATTGCCTTGACGAGCAGTCTCAGAAGTTATAGGCTGTATCTGCTCAACTAGAGGCCCGGTATGACCAAAGAATTGATAAAGGCGTGGATTTGACTAGCCGCCTTTTTCTCCAAGAATACCCAGACCTGGACATGCGCTGGCTATTTGATCAGCTGGGCTGCGATGTCCCGGGGACATCTGCGATACTGACTGCGAAAGAGCTCTCTGAGACTCTAGCCTAGAAAACGATCGTGGTTGCTGATGAAGGAGGGCCAACGGATGAAGATCGCCTTGCCTCTACAACGGAAGGCCTTTCGAAAGCAGCCACTGAGGGTACTAAACTGCGATCTCCTCAGGTGCCAGTTGATAAAGTAAGAGAGGCGCCCCCTTCCTAGGAAAAAATAGAAGAAGATGCCCCTGCCCCTGCCCAAGACCAAGACCAAACCGATGGAGACGTCCCTAATGCACCCCAAGTCGAAAACCAGGTAATGGAGCTTTCTGAGTGACAAAGAGGGACTATCCAGTATATTCATTAGGACTTAGAAAATTTCCCGCAAACTTTTGTAAAGCTGAACCCTATCGTAATTCTTTTGTTCATGTATACAATCATATACATAACACATGTACTCTTTCTCTTGAGCAATAAAAGATGAATTTTTTCCTCATTTTGTTTCTTTGCAAATCTTTCCCCTCTCCCAACTAATTTATGTTCTAAGTAAAGATTTCGACTCCTAACTTCAAAATAAATCAACTGAATATAATCACTAACCATATTATGGGAATGGCTATGAACTCATCGGGGTCAAGAGTCCACCTAGATACGAACTTTATACTTGACTTCACCCCAAACTTAGGGAACAAAATGACTGTGGTCGGGGTCTTCAAGTATTGGGACCAAATTCGACCAGGGTTTATCACGCCTCACTCAAACAGATCTTAATCATCAAGGATACCTGATGCGGTCAAGGATTTATGGTACCTGAGACGAATAGGGCTTATAAAAATAACTAAATGTTAAGGGATTTTAGGACTCATAACCACCCTTAACCTTAGGAGGACCTGGCCCGACCAAGGTTAACCACGCCTTAGTACGAACCAAGTCTTAAACGCAAGGGATGCCTGATCCAGGCTTAAGGGCTTACGGCTTCTAGGACGGGCAAAATTTTAAAATGAATAAGTGTTAAGGGATTTCAGAGCTCATGACCAACCTTAACCTTAAAAGACTTGGTTCGACTAGAGTTTACCATGCCTTAACGTGAACCAGGTCTTAGACCCAAGGATGCCTGATCCGGGTTTAAGGGCTTACGGCACCTAGGACGGACATGATTTTAAAATGACTAAGTGTTAAGGGATTTTAGGCTTATACTCAACCTTAACATTGCGAAGACTTGGTTCGACCAAAGTTTACCACGTCTTAACACAAACCAAGTCTTAGACGCAAGGATGCCTAATTCAGGTTTGAGGGCTTACGACACCTGGGACGGATAGGATTTTAAAATGACTAAGTGTTAAGGGATTTTAGAGCTCATGGCCAACCTTAACACTAAGAGGGCCTGGTCCAGTCAGGGTTTACCACGCTTTAACACAAACTAGGTCTTAGATGCAAGGATGCCTGATCCGGATTTAAGAGCCAACCCCTGGAAGATACAAGCCATCATGAATTTAAGGAATTCCAGAACACTGAAAGAGCTGCAGAGTTTGACGGGAAGGTTGGCAGCCCTGAGTTGTTTCATTTTTCGGTTCACTAACAAATATTACCCTTTTTTCAAGGCCGTAAGGAAGAGCAATGGCATGACATGGGATGAGGAATACGAAAAATCGTTTAAACAGCTCAAGGATTATTTGGCTTCCGCCTCACAACTAGTCATCCCTTCGCCAAAAGAAACGCTTTATCTCTACCTTACTGTCAGTGAACATGCAATCAGCTCGGTTCTAGTGAAGGAAGGTTCTCAAAGAATTCAAACGCCTATATACTATATCAACAAAACGCTGATAGATGCTGAGAAGCATTACTCGACACCAGAAAAGTTGTCTCTGGCACTTGTTGTAGCGGCCAAGAAATTGCAACCCTACTTCCAGGCCCATCTCATAATAGTACTAACTTGTCAGCCGCTCTGACAAATTCTTCATTGACCTAATTTGTTAGGCAGGCTGGTTAAGTAGACAGTGGAGCTCAGTGAGTTCGATATTGAATTCCAACCTCGCAAGGCTATCAAAGGGCAAACCCTCGTGGACTTCGTAGCTGAGCAAACTGGGGCTGAGACATTGACCATCTCACAACCCACCAATCAACCAGATGAGATAGATGTAGATCACCCTGACCTAGATAAATCTCTTACTTGGCAACTATGGATCAATGGGTCAGCCAGTCAAAATAGGGGAGTAGCAGGCATCATATTGATCGGTCTAAAGAAAGAGGAGGTTAGTTATGCTTTAAGATTTCTTTTTCTTTTAACTAACAATAAGGCAAAGTATGAAGCTTTGTTGGCAGGATTAAGAATAGCGCAAGAAATTGGGGTTCGCACACTCACCATCAATAGTGATTCACAACTTTTAGTAAATCATTTAAATGGAGTGTATTAAGCTCGGGAGGAAAGTATGAAGGCTTACCTTTTGGAGGCACGGCGCTTGATTAACAAGTTTAAGAAGGTGGAGATGCAAAAAATTCCCCGATCTAAGAACCTCCTGACTGATACCTTGTCGAAACTCGTCTCATCCCTTGCAGAGAGCATTCCCAGGGCAATCCCCGTAGAAACCCTGGAACGAAAGAGCACCTATGCACCTGAGAACGACATGGTCCTGTCTGCCCACGAAGAATTAGCTATCTAGATGAACCCAATCCTGAAGTACATAGATCAAGACATCCTGCCATCCGACAAAAAGGAAGCTCTCAAGCTCCGTCGAAAAGCTGTCAGGTTCACTATAATAGAAGGCACCTTGTACAAAAGGGGAGTTAGCACCCCTTACTTACTGTGCCTGAATCCACAAGAAGCAGAGGGACTGTTGGACGAAATGCACCTGGGAAGTTACGGAAATCACAGTGGTAGCCGGAGCCTGGTGCACCGAGTGCTCAGGTAAGAATATTACTGGCCAACCATGAGCGGGAATGCCCACGAACTTGTACAGTGGTGTCACGCCTGTTCGGTACATACTGACATTCCTCGACAACCCCCAGAAAACCTGACCACCCTATTAAGTCCTTGGCCGTTTGCACAATGGGGCTTGAGCCTGATAGGGCCCTTCTCAACTACTAAAACTCAAGCAAAGTACGCTATTGTGGCCATCGACTACTTTATCAAGTGGGTAAAAGCGGAACTATTGTCCAAAATCACTGAGAAGAATACCATCGCCTTCATTCGGAAGAATATCCTCTATCAATATGACATTCCCAGCATCTTAATTGTAGACAATGGGAAGCAGTTCAATAACAGAGGATTGGAGAAATTCTGCCACGATTGGAATATTGATCTAAGGCTCGCATCCCTAACTCATCCGAAGGCCAATAGTCAAGTCGAGACAGTTAACAAGACCATCAAAAAGTTGTTCAAGAAGAAGCTAGGTGAAAGAAAGGGAGTCTGGACAGATGAACTCCCAGAAGTTCTATGGGCTACCAAACCACAACGAAAGTGGCCACAGGGGAGACCTCGTACATCTTAGTTTACGGATTTGAAACAGTAATTTCAGTCGAAATGGACATTTTGTTTTTCCACACTTACACTTCAATGAAGAAGGAAATCAGAGCTTTGCTAGTATAGTATATAGGCCTTTGAATTCTTTGCTGGTATAGTATAGAAACAATTTCCAGGCCGCTACAGCAAGTGCCAGAGATAACTTTTCTGACGTCGAGTATTACTTCTCAGCATCTATCAAGGCTTTGCTGGTATAGTATATAGGCCTTTGAATTCTTTGGGAATCTTCCTTCGCTAGAACCGAGCTGATCGCATGTTCATTGACAGCAAGGTAGAGATAAAGCGTTTCTTTTGGCGAAGGGCTGACTAGCTGTAGGGCGGAAGCCAAATAATCCTTGAGCTGTTTGAACGATTTTTCACATTCCTCATCCCATGTCATGCCTTTACCCTTTCTTACGGCCCTGAAAAAAGGATAACACTTATCAGTGAACCGGAAAATGAAACGACTCAAGGCCACCAACCTTCCCGTCAAACTCTGTAGCTCCTTCAGCGTTTTGGGATTTCTTAACTCCATGATAGACTGTATCTTCCGGGGATTGGCTTCAATACCTCTTTCACTGACCATGAAGCCTAAAAATTTCTCTGACCTGACCCCAAAGGCACACTTTTCAGGGTTTAACCTCAATCAACACTCCCTGAGAAGCGAGAAAGTTTGCTCTAGATGAAAGGGGGGGGGGTCTGCTGCTTTAGTGGACTTCAAAATCATATCATCCATGTAAACTTCCATGGATTGTCCTATCAGCGGCTTGAAGATTTTATTCACCAATCTTTGAAAGGTGGTCCCAGCATTCTTCAAACCGAAAGGCATGACCTTGTAACAGTACAATCCTTGATCAGTGATGAAGGCCGTATTTTCTTGATCTGGGGGATGCAGTGGTATTTGATTGTACCTTGAGAAGGCATCCATGAAGCTTAACAATTCGTGCCCTGTCGTGGAGTCAACTAGCTGATCAATTCGGGATAGGAAAAAACTGTCCTTTGGGCATACCTTATTCAGGTCGGTGAAGTCAACACACATCCTACAGCTTCCATGGGCTTTCTTGACCAGGACAACATTTGCCAACCAATCCGCGGATCTGGCTTCCTTGATGAAACCCGCCTTGAGCAACTTGTCTACTTTTTTCCTGATGGCTTTTTGTCTTTCAGTGTTGAAAACCCTCCTCTTTTGTCGGACTGGCTTGTGCGAAGAGTTAACTGCTAGCTGGTGGGTTATAACCCCTTCGTCAATACTTGGTAGGTCCGCATGACACCAGGCGAACACATCTGCATTCCGCCCCAGGGTCTCTATCATGTTTTGCCTTTGTTCAGGGTTTAATTGGGTATCGATTCTGACGATCCTCTCAGGATAACTTGTTTGGAAGCAATCCCTATTGTCACTACCAAGGCATCGTCGTGAGGATAGTGGACTCCTACTTCATCTTCATCGGTGAACATAATGGAGATAGTGGCGATCCTCGACCTCTTGTCCGCTCTCACATTCATCACATGAACATCTGTGGAGTGATTGGGCAGTGAGTAACGTGTATAATTCCTGTGGGAGTTGTTTGATAATCCTGCCAGTGTAAGACCCCCTGAGATGACCATGATGCCTGGGTCCGACTCTGGGTAGTCTTCGTCCCTCTGATGCTGCCCAGATCCTGGAAGGATGTGCTGAAAATCAATGTAATTTGTGAGATAACTATTTTTTACCAGTACCTCAATTGGATCTCGCAGGTCTTCGCATTGATCAGTGGTGTGACCGTCTTCTTTGTGGAATTCACATAATCGACCTTTGCTTTTTTTAGGCACTTTTGCTTTCATGGTTTGGGGATACGGTGCCAGAAGCCCCCGACTCTTCTCATACTCATATATTTTCGATAAAGGAACTTCAGGGGAGTGTATCCCTGGGTGGCCTGTTGCTCTACCCTCTTGGGAGGGCTTCTCATCGAAGGTTGTTTCGATGGACTGTCATCCCTAGGGGGTCGGGGTAAAAACTTTTCCTGACCTCGATCTCCTCCGTCTGCATCCCTCCTATCATGCTCGGGATTCCTATGGCAAGTTCCCTTTCCCTTTCACCATGTATCCTAAGGGTGCTCTCTCCTGGCCGGGGCTACTCGGGTCTCTTCCTTCAACCTTAGGAGCATCTCTCCTTCAATCTCGATCTCGTCGAGCAGTTTCATCCTGGCTGCTTTGTATGTATTGACGGCACATCGATGAACAGCATACCGAGCTCTTTCCAATCGCAGACCTTTTTTTAGCCCTTCTAGAACTAAAGGGTGATGGTAAGCCCCTAACTCCATTACTTCTTCGTGATACCTTTACACTAAGCTTTTCAAGGTTTCCCCAGCTCCTTGGCGTATTGACAATAAGGTGCTCAAGTTTCGATTGGTGGTCACCGCTCTTTTGAATTCATTTTCAAAGAGGGTTGCCAGTTGGTTGAAGCTGCTGATGCTGGACGGCGATAGGTTCTTGTACCAACGTCTTGCTAGCTCTTCTAGAATCAAGGGAAAAGGTCGGCACATTTGCAATTCTGTCAATCCTTGAATTAACATCATTTCTCTGAATGTGTCAACGTCCAAGGAAAGATCCGTCTTCCCTAAATAGGGGGGCAACTGGGGTATCTTGAACTTTTTGGAGAGGAGTAAAGACATGATTTCTTCTGACAGGGGGGCTTGACCCCAGAAGTGAGGGCTTTCTCTATTCCTGGGTTCCTTCCCTGAGCAGGGACGTTGTATGCTCCCATTTCACAGAGCATCCTCTGCACACACTCTTCCATCTCTTTCCTGCAGCTGCCTCCTTCTCTCGGGCATACTTCTCATTGAGGAAGAACCTCATATCAGTGGAGGCGAGACTGGGCTCCATCCCTGATTGCCTCGCCCCTCTACAATTTTCGTCAACACTGTTTCTTCTGTGTCCACGCCCTTCGTAGATTTTGAAGTGGGTGTTGATCTCTTGAGGCACGCGAGGTTCCTCCAGCCTTTCGGTCACTTTAACTTTTCCTTTCTGCCTGGCTGTCAGTCTGGGCTCAGGCACATGGTCACACACCTCTCTGGATCCCCAAACTCTCTCTGCACGGCCACTTCTGGGAGTTTGACTTTCTTGCTCTTCAGGGGCAAATGGCGTTCTCCCGTCTCCCTAGGAGACGGGTTCCCTGGCCATATGCTTTCTAACCTCTAGGAGTTCCCCTTCTAGTGTTTCGACCTATTGGTCAGGAGTCTATCTGTGTATCTGTCTCCTGACTAAGGCCCCTCCCGTGTCAGGAGGGTTCTCCCTCCTCCACGGACAGTGCTTTTACCGGAGGTGGAACCTTCATCTCCTTGTTTTCTTTCTACCTTCTTCAAGTTTTCTAAATTAGCAAAACTTTCAGAAAATACTTTTCCTTCTTCCTTCCTTCACCAAATGATGCTTCCATGGCTTTTTATTTACTTTCCACATACGGCGCCAGTTGTTGGTGCGAGAAATGTCCGTGGACCCTCTCACAGCAAACGAAGAATGACTCAACTGGTGAGGTGTGAGGACGATATGGCTGCTATCAGACGATGAGTTTTCCACCGGAAAATGGCTGGATACGTAGCTGTTTCTGGCGAAGCTTCACCTCCTAAACTTGCAAAATAATAACACCTTCGGAGTGCGCCTAGTGAGATTCCTGACTGGAAAACTCCGATACCTAACTCAGAAAATATTGAAGGAAGGTAATGTCGATTTCGACTAACCAAAAAAAAAAATACAAGAAAATAGAAATTAGATTTTGCTGAAGCTAAGGATAAAAATCACCGAAAAATGTGTTGCCCCAGAGGAAAGTGCTGAGCTCTAGAAATATAAAGTTGGCCAAATCTCTCAATCCAACGTCCAGATCCCCTCCCCGTTGGAACATGCTGTCTATATATAATGCCCCCATGACAATGACTAGGCATCAGAGAATAGGAATGATAGAACGTCTGTCATGGGACAGAGTGCAGTTGTATTTCATAAATATCTCCGCTAATACATCTGAAGGTTGCAGGTCTGGCATCGTCACATCATTTGAAGATGGTCAGAGGATAGGACGGGTGCATTTATGGTGGGACGACTACCTTGATAGTAGGCTTGCTGTGGCGCTCATTCTCATTTTTGGATAGTAGGGGCACGTGTCTACAGGTTCTCAAGTCAGGTGCTGTCTAAAAACTAGACGCAAAAGAAACTCCTGCCTATGACCCTTGCGGGTACCTGAGGGTCGGTTCTGATACCTGGGACAAAGATACCTTGAAGCCTACAGTTCCTGGACACCTAAAAACTGGGGTGCATCTTTGATGACTGAAAGGGGATACCTGGAAACAGAGTCTGGGACCTGGGATGGTGAAACTTCTGAGGCAATGGACTTCCTGGGATGAGGGCTACCTGGATCGATGAAATTCCCGAGTCGAGTGACGCCTGGGACGGTGAGATTCCTAAGATGCAAGGCATCCGGGTAAGGGAACACCTAAGACGTGGAACACCTGGAACGATGGTCGCCACGTGTCAACTCCGCATTTTTCCCTCAACATACATATTCACAATTAACTAACGAAGAAAGTGAAGTTTTTGGAGGAAAAAAAAAAAAAAAAAAAATTCAAAGACGGAGAGAATGAGAAAAATAAGAACCAACTAGAGTTTAAACATGAAACTGACAATAAAGTAAGCAGCCTCAAGCTATAGCCAAAGCCGTCGGTAATATTAGTTGTGTATGCCACATGATAGACCCATGTTCGCGATTTATCTCTGCCAATATCAATTACTTATTAAGGCACCAAAAAGGAGGTACAACCCATTCTCAACTACTTTAGCAGAAAAAGGGGCAACCAAAAAACATTTAATGGCCTAGATGAGTTAATGAAATGTTGATCTCACCTTTAGTTTGACCTCTTAAAATGCTGGATCCTATGACAATATGAAAATATCTTCTTATGTAGACGGTTGCATACCCTGACTACAAAGCTGATCATCATTGTAGTGATAAAAAAGAACCAATTACTTTAAAATATATTTTCCAAGTCTTCTAGTCTCTGCATCATTCTAATTCTTTAATTAAATGAAAAGATGACTCAAGTTTGCTATATGGATCACGATCTCATAATTCACCACTAAGATTTCGTACCATATATGTTATAACAACAATAACAACAACAAAAAATTAATCTTGGAACCAGAAAACTGACTAAAACCAAGTAAGGAGAAGCACATGAAGTAAAACAAAGAAAAATTTTAGAGACCCCCACTAAGAACTTCTACAAAAGTGCACACAAACTTGCAACTAAATTCTGAACATCAATGATACTAATAGTTTCATCATTTCTAAGGAAATTCAGTTTCAGTCTCATAACATTCAGCATCTCCCAAATGATTTTACGTATGAATTTGTCGTTCTGAACAAAATGATCATACAAGAAGCACGATCTTACAAGAAGCATCCTAAGACACAGAAAAGACATTTCTACACAACCAGAAAAAAAAATGAACTCTATAGACTTCCTCTCTCAAAGATGATAAATTCATACCTGCAACTTCTATCTCACACAAAGTGTACAAATTATTTTCCATATTTAGATATCCATACGTCTTTTACATATTGCAATTTGGGCTAAAAACATATCAAACACTTGGCAATTTACACAAATTACAAGAAACCAAACACAAAACAGAAC
The DNA here is from genome assembly GCA_035590515.1 of Trichilia minutiflora. Classification (NCBI taxonomy): domain Eukaryota; kingdom Viridiplantae; phylum Streptophyta; class Magnoliopsida; order Sapindales; family Meliaceae; genus Trichilia; species Trichilia minutiflora. The sequence continues at coordinate 10,333 of JAVXUL010144988.1, forward strand.
AAATATAAGCCATTATTACCTCGAGCAATCCCAAGCAACTTGGGAATTAGACGATAAAGAGGCATTTGACCACCTTGAAAACCCATTCTAACGCCAGGGGCCCAGGACCAGACCGTGATTTCTGACCTCTCATTCCAAACCCGCAGCTGTTCCCCTCCCCAGCTGAAATACCTCTCCCCTCTCTCTTCCCCCTCTTCCTCGAACCAGTCAGCGGGCCCAAGTTATTCGGTCTGAATCTTATACTAGTAACTGAACCTGAAGCGACGTCAAGAGCAGCAGCTTGGTTGAAGACTGTGCGTAGTGTTGTCTTGTTTCGTTGAAGCTTGAGAGACAATTTTGGTGGGGGCTTTGGTTTTAGGTTGTTGACGGTTGCTTTGATTGGAGTTGGATGAAAAATTAGCGAATTGCGTAATGTTGTAGATGGGTTTGCCGAGAGCGAGAGAAGAGATATCTGCTTTGTGTTTAGTGTTCAGCCATTATTTTAATGGGTAGCGATAACGTAAAGTCTCTTCTTCGGTTTAAAATGACAAGTTAATTAGTTATAAGCTTTTATTTATTTATTTGTCACATCCCCGTATAATTCAAACGATTTATTAATGCATAATTTCTTTTTTTTCCAATTACTTTCCAAAAATTCGTTAGTTTTATTGCACAATTCATCAATATTGTATTTTGTTGTATTAGGAATTCAGAAAGTATAATATTTATTAAAAGGGTTTTAAATAAAAATATTTAGCAATACTATATTTTCTTTTGGTAAATAAATCTCATTAATTTAATTTTTTTTATAGTTTGACCTGGATACCAAATTATATAATTATTTAAATGGGAATAATTCACTTATTAAAGTTTTTTTTTAAAAAAATAATTATAATTATTAGGCTATTTTTTATTGGACTAATACCCTACCCTAATAAAAAAATAATTCATTCCATTGGGCTATAACTCATTTCATTAGGGCCCAAAATTCTCGTAGTTGGACGTCCCGGACAATTTTGGCACAATGGATCCTATGGTTGTAACCTTGAGCAAAATAAATAATATTTGTGAATTCTGTGTCTTAAATTATCGAACATCATGGAAAATCATATTCCATAATAATGAACAGTAAATATTAAATATTACTAAAAAATTAATAGGTTTAAATATAAAAATATAATTATAAATGTCCATCTAAACCCTCTAACATTCAAATCAGTAAAGAATTTTATATTTTTCAATGATAATACAAATAAATTATTAATAAGACAAGAATATAGTTAATTTTCTGAATCCTACTACTGGATGAACAGTTTGTAGACTTGGCAGCAATGAAACTATATATATACAGACAACACAATTACCAATCTACACAGAGAGAGTAAAACAAGTTTCCTCAGTCGTATACTATATGTTCAAGAGAAGAACACGTAAATGGTTTGATGGACCACTACGATGACCCATTGTACTAATATATATCTGCAATTTTTGTGCAGGATGAATTAAACTTTCAGATGTTTGGGTTGCTCATGCTCATTCATTACCTGCTACCTTTGGCCTTTGCTGAACAAAAAATTGTAATATACCAATTGTAATCAATACAACCTACAACTATAGAATATATATATAGGTGGTCCTTAGAAATATATTTCATATATATATATATAAAATCAAACCCACCTGATAATTAATTATATGTACGTGGTCATTGAATTGACAAAGCTTGAAATTGGTACTTGCAGACCGAATCATGAACAACAAAGGAGTCATCAACATGGTTTGGCTTCATATAGATTGTCATCAATTAATTGCTCATACTCATCACATAATTAAGTCTACACAGTACCTTTCGTGAGAATAATGGAGACAATGCAAGGATCAATTCATATGTTGGCAAATTTGGGTAATCGGTGTACTGATTTTTCTTGGTGGCAGCAGGACCCTCTTGTGGTCACAACTCGCAAGTTTTATGTCCCATGATGCCTATTGCCCATTTTTTTTAAACTATCGATTTAGCTAAGTCATTGCTTTTGTTTTATTTATTCTATTTTTACTAGTTTTTGTACTAAGTTTTTTTCGCTTCTTTTTCTTCTTTTTTCTTTTTAAGTAGAGTCTAACTCATCTTCAAGCTGCAGTAATCAATATACTTAAGATGAGTTTTTGAAATATCTGAGGATAAACTTATAGAACTTGAGGTTCAAGTGTTGGCCAGCTTAGAATGGGTTGTTCCAAAAATTTGTAATAAAAGATTTTATTGGTTCTATGAAATTATTCACGCAGTAATTTCTATCACTCTATTTTACAACTGAGAGAAAATTTTAAACTATATTACACTATTTTCATCCAATTGCATATTAATTTTGTAATACAATAACCTAATATGATGGCGCTCTCTCACTTTCTCATTTCTCGGTAAATGATTCAAACCAAATATAATTCTAGAAGTTGTGCTAGTGTATGTCTCAAATCCACTAAAAAAGATAATTCTCAAAGGAAAGTTTATCGAATTTAATTAAAAAAAAACACACATCGAATTTGCAACATAAATAAATTCACAATAAATTACTGAAAATATTATTGGTTGAATGGTTCAAATTAAGAACTAATAAATAACAAGTGTTTATACTGATATTAGTACTAATTCTAGGTAAATAACTATGACCAAATAATAAACCTCAAATAAAAAAAATGTTAATTATACAAAAAAATTAGATAAGACTTAATGTAAATTTTTTAATTTTATTTTAACCATTTTTTTACATGAGAATGTTTTTAACAATGAGAGAGAGAGAGAGAGTATATAGAATATAGTTGGCTCAGTTAGATACCAACTGAAATTGTTGTTAAGATAACAAGGCAAGCCCAAATATCCTCTTTGGAAGACTTTTTAACTAGAGCTTGATGTTTTAGCTTACTGCTTCACTCATATAACTGATCATAAAAAAAAAAAAATAGACTATCCTATCTTATAACTTGCATCTATATATTCTAATAAAGTATTAGAAAAAGTAAGCATGTGGTTTGAACTTAGGAAAAACACATCCCTTTTTAGTTTTTGGTTGGATTTTACAATATTTATTGAAAGGGAATATTATGTTTGTATAATCAATCAGGATTCAACTAGCAAGGAACATGGATCCAAGGAATAAAACAATAGATCTTGATGGGGGATAAGTCTGTAACTTGATCACAAAACCCTAATAATGAGATTTTGATAATAACAGTTCCATGATCCATGGCAATTTTTCATGCTTCCCCAGTGTACAATGATGACCAGGATGCTATAACACCTCTACAAAGGGGGACCATTTAAAATGTTTATCCTTTATATAAATGAGCAGAGAGGAGCAGCATATTTTTAGGGCTAAGCCTTGTTTTCCTTGAAAGTATAATAATTAATTTCATCTTGATTATTATTCCTTTCATTGTATCATTCACCAGAATACCATTTCTTCTAGGGCAATAATCCCCCTCCCTATTTTTCATTTTAAAAAAATGATTTGGGTAGAACATTTTTAATAAACTTATTTTATAAATATATGATTGATATATGTTTTAAATTTCAAAATGAATACATGTATGATAAAAGTTTTTATTGAAGGAGTTACAAATAACAATATGATATGCTGGTCTTATCTAAAATTTTCTGACCAAACAAAAGACTAGCTAATAAAAATTTGAGGTTTAGGTTATTAGATGAGTAAAGCAATTGTCTCAACACATACACATACAAATGCACAACCCAAATCTCTCCTTTTTAAAGTCACGAGATCTACTGTTCCTTCAAATGAGAGAGAGAGGAGAAAGAGAGATGAGTAGTCCAGAGTGAGTGGGGTGGCAGAAAAACTGATAGAGAACTTTTAAAACTCTCTTTTCTCTACCTTTCACTCAAACTAGCCTCTATATAGCAGACTCAAACTGAAAGTCTTATAATTTTCTAAAGCTTTAGTTATCTATTCTTCCCATCTGAAAGATTGTTTCTTTACCTCATATATTTTTTCTTTTGCTTGCTTTCTGTCTTTCTCTGTCGGTACCATGTAGGTCTTCCCCACACTTCACCCTCGTGCTTATTAACTTCTATCCTTAGGCACAAGTTCACGCTCTCTCTTTAATTTGCTTGGAATGTTTGTGCAGGAGACCGGAGAAAAATCCTTTGGACCTAAACAACTTGCCTGAAGATTATGTCTCCAGAGACGGAAAACAAGTCTTTGATGAAAGCTCTTCAGCTGGTAATAATTAATTACAATAA